>JAQJIZ010000005.1:0-54436 GCA_029873605.1 Rhodosporidiobolus sp. SP3-3/4
TAACCTAACCTAACCTAACCTAACCTAACCTAACCTAACCTAACCTAACCTAACCTAACCTAACCTAACCTAACCTAACCTAACCTAACCCTAGTTGTCGCAGCGCGGTAGGAGCAGTGGGAGCGAAATCGAGAAGATGGTGGGGGGGCAAGAGACGAAGGCCTCGCACGGGTGAACGCCCCACAATCTCCATTCCCGCTCCGCCGCCGCCAAAATCGCTACAGCGCCCGAGACCAGCTCGGCAGCTAGATCGAGGGCCGAAAGAGGAAGAAGAGGCCGCAATAAACCGGTCTACTGGTTGCAGATCCCAAGAAAACAGCGTGGAGGAAGGGGAAAGGTCTATAGGGGTATGTGCAGCTCGCTGCGGAGCGTCTATGAGCAGGGTGTGCGGCGTGGAGGGCGGGATGCGGAGCTTGCGAGGCGAAGCGAGGCGATAAAGGCGAGGCCAGGTGAACGGTGTGGGAGGCGGATTGAGAGGTGGTGGAGATAACGAGAGATGGAAGAAGCGGAATGGGAGTGTCGGAAGGGGAAGAGCTGAAAAGGAGAGAAAGAAGGGTGGCTTTAGGGGGTGCCGCGGAGGTAGTCCCAGCCCTTCTTGAGGTTCTCGAGGGTCATGCTGCGGGAGATAGGCAGGGAAAGGTCAGCTGAGGTTTTCCAGTACGCACAGAAGCTGCGCTAGCCCCGCCCGTGGAGGTAGAGCGGCAAAGGAACCCACAAGACGATGATGGTGTTCGGCGAGAGACGGATCCACGCCGGGGTCCAGCCCTTGAACATCCAGCGCATGCCCTCGTTCTTGAACGACGTCGAGATGATAGAGGAGAGGGAGGCGGAGCCGGAAGCGTTCATCATCTGTGGGAGAAGAAGGAGACCAACGAGAGAGGCGGGAACAACAGAAGTCAGAATGGCCGAGGAGGACCAGGGGAGAACGCGACCGCACCCTCGTCTTGATGACGTCGAAGGGGGCGCATATTGTGGTCGCGACCGTGCCCTGCGAGGGGAAGAAGATAGAGCGGGTCAGCCGATTCGCTCCAGCAGCGCTGCGCGCAAGTCCTCCCAAGCGGCCGCACAACGCTGAAGAAAGCGAAGGAGAATACGCACAGCCATGAAGGAAGAGGCAAAGTACAGCCCGATGCCGTCGCCGATCAAGCCCGTCGAGAGGATCATGTTCTTAAAGATATCGTAGCTGCGGGATAAGCGTACCCAGTCAGCTACGCGCTCACAGTTAGGAGATGTGTTCGTGGGTCGGAGAATGGCGAGGGCGAGAAAGAACCGGGCCGAGGGGGCGAAGGCAAGCGGAAGGGCAACAACGGCCGGGGGGGGAAATCTGAGGACGGGGAAGAGAGAATACGCACGTAGCGAGCTGCGAGGCATTCATGAGCATCGCACGGGCGACGTTGGGCCCGACGCCGCGGAAGAGCGCCGCGCCGCCCTCCTCCTTGACGATGCGGAAGACGCCGTCGAAGCTGCGAGCGGGGTCAGACGAAAGGAGGCGTCAGCATCGCTGTACAAGGCGACAGAACCAGGTCGTGAGAGAATCTCCACGCACCAGTGCTTGTACCCGAGCCTCTTCTCGACCGGTCGTCCCGCGTCCGCCGTCATTCGCACGAGCACCACGTCGGCCGGGTTGCCCGCCAGCCCACCTGCCGCACCGGCAACGGACGCCGCGACGGCCATCTCGACAGCGCTGACCTTGCCGTTGGGGCTGCGCGCGGCGAGGCGGTTCTTGATCTCGTCGTAGACGCCGAAACGGGTGACCGAGTAGGTCATCTGGCGCAGGATCGAGGCCGAGAGACCGGCGTAGGCACCGCGGAGGACGCCTGGAGGGAGTTTCGAGCGAAAGGGTGGCGGCGAGAGGCGCGGGGGGATCGTCGAGAGAAAGGAAGGGCGAGAGAGGTAGGGAGAAAAGGGAGAAAAGACCGGCAAGGGGCGTGGGAGAGAGGCATCGTGGGTCAGTGACGTTCCAGACGAGACGCGAGGGAGTTCAAGTGTTTTGGGTGAAGCGGAAACGCACCCTCAGCCTTGACACCGTCGACGAGAGTGCCGACGAAGCCCTTGCCCTTGCTCGTCTGCATCCGGCTGCGTGTCAAACAAGCTCAAAGTCAGTCGTACGCTCCAGCAAGCGTCTCTCATCGTGAGTGGAGCAGCGCCGGACGTACACCTTGGCGAGGTCGAGCGGATCTGGCGAGATGGGGCGGGCGAGGAGGAAAGGGCCGGGAAAGGTCAGCGGAACGAGCTGCGGAAAGGCCGATGGTGCGCGGCAGACGGCGAGAGTGAGCTCACGAGTGCATACCGCAGCCCAGCTAGCAGCGGCGCCTTGAGGGAGACAATGCCGGACGAGCCGCAGGAGGGTCGGCAGGAGTGGAGGCACGAGATGGTCAGTAAGAGCTGCCGGAGAGAAACAGAGAGTAGGACGCACCTCCGAGCCAGAAGGGGTAGGTCTTTGGCCTGCTGACGGCCTTGGACTCTGCTTGAGCGAGAGACGGCGGGGCGGACGAAGTCGAGGCGGAGGAAGCCATCGGACGTGCTTCGAGGGCAACGGGGCGGCAGAGGGACGGGCGGAAGGAGGTGCACAGACAGATGCACAGCAGCTGAGCCACCCACGAGCACCCAGGAAACAGAGGGAGGAGAAACCGACGCAGGAGCCAACTTGAGCTCACTTCGACTGGCCCGCCGGCGACGACGCGCGACAAGGCGCATCCCGCCGGTCACTCCTTCCGCCTTCGCTTTCGCCCAGTCACGCGACTCGGTCGGACGCTCTGGGACGGGCTGCAGCTCTTGCGCGGGGAACAGAGCGCTTCTTTCCTCTCCTTCTCCGCTTTCTTCTCTCCTTCCTCGTCTCTTGCCCGCCCCCTTTCTCCAGAGCACAGACGCGAGTGAGGCACAGAACATGCTCGAGTTGCACAGTACTGCTCTTGCGTTTCGTGGAGTTTAGGGTGGATGCGAGGCGGAAGGAGAAGCAACGGCGATGAGGATCGCTGTTTACTGCTCGTAGACCCACCTGGAGAGGGCGGAGGAGCGTCAGTAAGTGTCAGAGCATCGTAGAGAGGAGGGCAGAAGGGCAGAGAGGGCTGGTAACGCACTTCTCGGAGGCGAGAGTGTGCTGCAGACGGCGGAAAACGACGACAAGGTCAGCGACGAGCGCGGACGCGAGATAAGCAGCATTGACAGAACCTGAATGACGCCCTCCGGGAACCAGAGAGCGATCTCCTTCTGAGCCCTGCGAGTTGGGAGAGTGTCAGCACGTCCGGGAGGAAAAGGGCGGAGGTCGGAGGTAAGAAAACTCACGACTCGACGGCGTCGGAGCCGTGGCAGACGTTGCGGCCGACGTCGATGGCGTAGTCACCACGGACTATGCAGGGGAAGGGGCGAGGAAGCGGTTAGGGAAGGAAAAGGAAAAGGAGAAAATAAAGGAGACGCACTGGTGCCCGGGGCCGAGGCGAGGGGGTTGGTGGCGCCAAGGATGGTGCGGCCGGTCTTGACGGCGTCCTTGCCCTCCCAGACCATGGCAACAACGGGGCCTGCGCGAGAGGAGAGCGGAAAGAACAGAAGTTAGGTGGGGCCTCCAGAACGGCCTCGACCGACCAGAACGAGGACGAGCACCACGCACCCGAGGCCATGTAGTTGATGAGGCCACGGAAGAAGCCCTTGGAGGAGAGGTCCTCGTAGTGCTTCTCGAGGTGAGAGACCGACGGCTGGGTGAGCTTGAGGGCGGAGAGCTTGTAGCCGCGCTTCTCGAAGCGAGAGATGATCTCGCCGACGAGGCCTGCATGTACCGTGCGCGTGAGCTCTCGGAAGAGGCGAAAGAGTGGGAGACGGGGCGGGAGACGAACCGCGCTGGACACCGTCCGGCCTGGAGGAGGAAGAGGCGGTCAGTCTGGGCAGGAAAGGGTGGGAGGAGACGGGAGACGCACTTGATCATGATGTAGGTCTGCTCGGTGGCCATCTGTGCGGTGGAAGCGGCGCAGGGAGAGCGAGTTCAGCGACACGCCTCGAGGAAGGGAACGTGCTGTTCCGGACGGCCATGACAGCGTCGCCGGGCGCTGGGAGCTGTCGCAAGATGTTCGTGGACACCGTACAGCGCCGTACGAGACCTGGCAGGCCTCCGGAAGGTGTTGGTGAGGCGGGAGAGCTCGTTGTCGTCGTCTCCTCCTTCGCTCCTTCACGCCTTCGTCCTCTGCCTCACCCGGCGCACGGCAGTCGTGTAGGCCGTCCAACACACCTCCAGAGGGAGCCAGAGCGAGACGCACTGTTGCTGTGTGAGTGTTCAGGGAGGAATCGACTGGAGAGAGATGCAACGAGCACCGCACGGCACTTTTCGCCTCGACTGGAAATTCTTCTTCGTCTGCTCTTCTTTGCACACGCTGCTACGCTTTCTTCCACCCCGCCGCACTTCCGCCCCACACACTCCCGCGGTCGTCGTCTGCGCGAGAGGGAGGAAAATCGGAAGAGGAAGGTCAGCGGTTCGGAAGGCGTTCGCCTCGCGCCCTATACACGCTGGATGGCCACGGGCAGCTCAGGAAGCGCTTGATGTTGGCGCTGCGCAAGCGAAAGCGGCCGCTCAAGGTGGTTGGCGGAAAGACGGCGAGTAAAGCGGAGAGAGGTGCAGGAAGAAAAAGACAGGCGAGCGTACCGTGCTCTTGAGTCCGCCCACGCGGCGAGAACGGGTTCGAGGCTGTTTGCAGAACGTACAGTCAGCGGCCAAAGCGGACAGAGGGGCACACGTCTGTAATGGAGGGGTGGAGACTGGAAAGACGACGCCGGAAAAGACGAAAGGCAACGCACCACCTCCGTCCTGAGCGGGCATACCGTGCGCCGAGAAGGGCGCCGAGGCTGTGTACACGTGAGATGCAGTCTGGTTGAACGCCATGGACTGGAGAGAAAGGAGGACGCACCCCTCGACCTTACGCTTCCCGCCTCGAGCGGGACCGACCTGAACGAGCTGGCGTATCCCGCCGGCGCCATGTGATGCTGACCGACCGTGTAGCTGCCGGGCGGCATTGTCTGCGAGCGGAAGGAAGCCGGGCGCTGGGCTGAAGGATACGGTTGGAGGGGGATGGCGGCGGCGGCAGAATGAGCTGCTGAAAGGGGACGGCTCAGTCCACGAAGACACGGAGATCAAGGCACAGGGAGAGTAGACGAACTAGCGCCGCCGCCTGCTCGTTGGGGAAATCAGCAAGTCCGCCCAAGGAAGAGAAGGAAAAGGCGCACCCATGCCGAACCAGCTCCCGATCCACTTGACCGCCCCGCTCACGCCTCCCCAGACACTCGACCCGACCCACCTGACGTCGAGCGCGTTTCCCGTCGCCTTCAACCACCCTGGCCACTCGGCCGGCGGCGCATGCGGATCGACAAACTCGTCCCTGAACCGCTCCGTTGCCCACTCGCTCCTCGCGACGCGGATGCGGAAGCGCTCCGTCGCGCGCTCGAGGGGCGGGAGACCCGCGGTGAGGGCCATGACGAGGACTTGGAGGACGGTGATCAGGCCCGGGGAGAGGGCGTAGGAGAGGTAGTAGAGCCCCCAGGTGGCGTAGTAGATGGGAGAGCGCAGAGAGGGCGTGTCGGTGAGGTAGGAGGTGATGGCGAGCGGCATGATGGGTGGGGAGTGGAGGATGCTCAGGGTCGGAGGGCAAGAGGCGAGGCGAACGGGCGAGAACAGGAGGCAGGAGGAATGCTGGGCGCGACGGCGTCGTTCTGCGATCTTTGAGAAGCGCGATAGCGGCAGCAACAGCGAGCAGAAAGCGAGAAGCAGGAGGACAAGGGAGGGGAAGGGACGAGGGCAGCGCGTCTTTGTCGTCGGACGAACCGCGGAGGGGATGACGAGCAGCCAGTAGCCTTCCTGACCCGTCACCGCCGTCCTGCACGAGCTTGCGCAGCGCCGGTCGGGGTGTGCAAGGCGGGAAGCGAGCGAGATGAGGTCGAGGAGAAGTGGACGAGGAGGCATCGCACAAGGGCGGAACGAGCGGGAGTGAGGTCGTACGGGCTGCTAGAGTGCGTGGAGAGACCCGTAAGCTGGTCAGGAAGCGTGGGAAAGGGAGAGCAGGAGTGGTGGAAGCCAACGAGGCGAGCTTCGAGCTCGAGGCCAACGTCGACCTTGTGCCCCTCGCTCTACCGCTCAGAAGAGCGCAGTACCCACCCAGCATGGTCAGTACAGCTCACTATAACTCAATCGAACTGCGCGCTGACTGCTCCTTGTTGCCGTTGGCCGCTCGTCTTGCCGCACCGCCTCCCCACTTGCTCCCTCTCTCGCTCCCTCGTACACCCTACTGCACCTCCGTACACCACCTCTGTACCCCTACCAGCTCCGCCGTCAAGCCCGCCAGCGCCGCGAGTTCCTCTACAACAAGTCGCTCGAGCAGAAGGAGCAGCAGATCTTCGAACGCAAACAGCGCGTCAAGGACCTCCTCGCAAAGGGCAAAGAGGTCCCAAGAGGCCATGGCGTCGGCGACCGTGAGGCAAAGATGGACGCCAGCCAGGAGGGTCCGTCTCACTTCGCTCTTCTTTCCCTCAAGGAGCCCACTGATCTGTTCCGCTCCTGCAGAGCCGCTCACCCACATCGACGACGAGTACCAGCTCGCCGGCGTCGAGGACCCGCGCGTCCTCATCACCACCTCGCGCGACCCGAGCAGCAAGCTCCAGCAGTTTGCCAAGGTGCGTTTTTCCCTCTGGTCTTCCTTCTTGCGTGACCGGATATCTCCTTCTCCTGCGGCACGGCACGTGCCACATAAGGGAAAGGCAGGTATCTAGTCATGCGAAGGCACCTAGACTGACGCACTGCGCCTTGTCCTCATCTACCCCCGTCCTCTTTATCTTTCCCTCTCGCCCACAGGAACTCCGCCTCTGCGTCCCCAACTCGACGCGCATCAACCGCGGTAACTACGTCATGAAGGAGCTCGCCGACGCGTGCCGGACCAACGGCATGACGGACCTCATCGTCGTGCACGAGCACCGCGGCGTGCCCGACGCGCTCATGCTCAGCCACTTCCCGCACGGGCCGACCGTGCTCTTCACCTTGACGGGCGTTGTGCTGAGGCACTCGCTCGGCGCGCTCCAGGGAACGACGATCAGCGAGGCGTACCCTCAGTGCGTTGGGCGGCTCTCTTCCTCCTCCGATGTCCTCACCGAGGTCTCTCGCTGACGGTTGGCTCCCACTTCCATTGCACAGCCTTATCTTCGAGGGCTTCGGCTCCAAGCTCGGCAAGCGCGTGCAAGACGTCCTCAAGTTCATCTTCCCCGTACCCAAGTGCGCCCTTCCCCCCTTTTCCCCCTCTCAGCCCTGTTGACCGAATTGCTTTGCCTCCCTACCTCCCATCTCCACCCGATCTTTTCGATCCGTTACCCCTCTTTTCGCCTCCCGCACTCTACGACCGATCCGACTACCTCTCCCGCGCATCCCATTTGCCCCGAGCAGAGAGGACGCCAAGCGCACCCTCACCTTCGTCAACGAGGGCGACTTCATCTCGTTCCGGCATCACGTCTTTGTCAAGACGAGCCACAAGGAGGTGCAGCTTGCCGAGGTCGGGCCGAGGTTCGAGATGCGACGTGAGTTGCGCTCTTCGCCCTTCTCCAGCTTGACTCCACTGCTTGCACGAGTCTTCCGTCACTTCGGTGGGGGCGGCGGCTACTCAAGGAAATCGGCTCGAGAGATGCTGACTGCTCTTATCCCGCGCGACAACAGCCTACGAGATCCGCAACGGTACGATCGAGCAGCAAGAAGCGGACGTCGAGTGGGTCCTGCGGCCGTACATGCGCACTGGCCGGAAGCGCAATCAGCTCTAGTCGTCTCGCCTTTTCCACCTCGCATCTTCCTCTCCCTTTTCTCCTCGTTGTGTCCTTGTTGTAGCCATCCCCTCGCCGCCGCCCCGCATAGATCGGCGAGCTTTACTCGTACTCATTATCCCCGTCTCCCCTGCCTGTCAAGCGAGAGTCGGTCAACTTCTGCCCCACCTCGCCGCCTCCTTCGGCTCCCTCTCTCGCTCCGCTCGCCTTGCTACA
The DNA here is from genome assembly GCA_029873605.1 of Rhodosporidiobolus sp. SP3-3/4. Lineage (NCBI taxonomy): Eukaryota > Fungi > Basidiomycota > Microbotryomycetes > Sporidiobolales > Sporidiobolaceae > Rhodosporidiobolus > Rhodosporidiobolus sp. SP3-3/4. The sequence goes on from JAQJIZ010000005.1 coordinate 7,993, forward strand.
CCACTCAGATCGCCATGCGGCTGCTGCAAACGGCTCTCTTGCTAGTATTCGTGGCTTGCTGTACGCTCGCGCGCCCGCCCCAAGGCGCGCAGACGGCGTTCTTTCCCTGGCCTCCCCACCACGAACAGCAAGCTGGGAGGGGCGAGTACCGCATGTTGCCAGTGCGTACTACTCGCAGTCCTCGACTGTAGCTCACTGACGACGTCCGAGGTCTTCACGCAGGGCCACAACCCGTACAAAGGCGGCACCGACGCTCCCGAACTTCGCACCCCGGCTGGCCTCTCGCGCAACATCCCCGAGGTAGGCTGCCTTTCTTTCCCGCCCTCCCTATCCCAGCTGACACTTACACTGCCCGCAGCGCCGGATACACTCGCACAACGATTATTGGCGCGACGTCCCCGTCTACACCGCCCTCTCGCACGGCGTTCTCTCGATCGAGGCGGACGTGTGGCTCAATCCGAAAAACGGAGTGCTCTACGTACGTCTCTCTTCATCCTTCGCGGTTTGCTCCAAGCTCACGAGGAAGTCGAGAGCAGGTCTCGCACAACGTTGCTGCCCTTACCCGGGCGCGCACCTTCCGCCGCCTGTACGTCGACCAGCTCGTCGACGTGCTCGAGCGGGCGAATCTGCACGACGAGGAGGCGAGGGACTTCTTCAGCGAGGTGGACTACTTCAGTCCAGAGAACGAAAGGGAGGTGAGGAGGCCGTGGACGAGGTGCGCTTCCTCTCGCTTGCCTTTCCTTCCGTTGCGTAGCTGACTCGCTCCCCGCTACAGCTTCTACGAGGGCAACTTGACGCCAATCCAGCTGCTCGTCGACCTGGTACGCTTTACGTCTGCTCCATCTTCCCCTCGCGCTGTTCTGACGCTCACCTCCTTGTCCTAGAAAACCCGCGGCAACGAGACCTACCACACCCTCCTTCGCGAGCTCGCCCCTCTGCGCGAGCGCAACTGGCTCAGGAGGTGGAACGGGACGCACATCGTTCCCGGTACGCGTACTGGTCCTCGCTTCTCTGGAGAAAAGACTGATGATTCGGGCGAGATCAGGGCCCGTCCAGGTCCTCATCACCGGCAACGGGATTAACCTCGACGTGCGCTCACAAGTTGCGCCGCAAACGGAACGCGACGTCTTCCTCGACGCTCGTTCGTCCCCATCGTCCTCTTTCTTCCGCTTGAGCTGATGTCCCTGTCCGCAGCTCTGCTTCATCTCGACGAGACTTGGACCGGTATAGACGGCAAGGAGTACGGCTGGAACACCTCGCTGGCCCTGATGGCGTGGGTTTCCCCCTGTTTTCTCCCTTTATAGGAGTGAGCTAATGGGACCTGGCCCCTTCAGCTCTTCCTCCTACTCTTCGGCCAGCTCGTGGACAGGCCGCTTCCCCATCAATCGAAGGGAAGAAGAGGCACTCAAGTCGCTCATCGAGGAAGCTCAAGCCCGTCCGTTTTCTTCCATCCTGCCCTTCCTTTTCAGAATCGCGGAAACTGACAACGTCCCTTATTCGCTCAGGCGGCTTCAAAACTCGCCTCTGGTCGTCGCCGCGTTGGCCGACCTTCGTCCGCGACCGGGTCTGGCGGACGCTGTTTGAGCTGTGCGTCGCCTTTCCTTTTCTTCCTCGTCGACTCCTCACCCATGCCTCTCTTCCCACTTCGATCGTACAGAGGAACGGACTGGCTTGACGTAGACGATATCGAGGCGGCGGCGGCTTTCTAGACGTGTAAGGGCAGGCGACTACGACAAGAACACGGATGGGAGAGGAAGAGAGTTCGCCCAGTCTGAGCGGTCCGCTCCTGATTAAGGGAGCGCAGGCGGAGCTCAGGCGGAGCTCCCGCCCGAGACTTGCTCGACGCCACCGCACTTCCAGCTCCCTCAGCTGTGAGCGAGGACTAAATGGCCGTCGCAGTCGCCCGTCTCACTGACATTCGGTCGCCGCCGTAGTAGCATTGAGCCGCAGCTGCGCAGACCACTACTCAGGTCTGCCTCGAGGGACGCCGAAGCAGCGAATGGCACCGCAAGCCAACACATGGTCTTCTCTCCCTTCTTTCCTTTTCCTCAGGCGAGACGAAAGAGTGAGAGCGACCTCCCGGTGACACGGGATGCAGGGGCGGAGAAAAGAGAAGTAGGAGTACAGCTGACTGCGTGCGAAGGGGAAGAAAAGGGGAGATACAGCAAGAAAAGGGAGAGAGATGCTCGCTAGACGACGCCTTCTCCGAGACGCTCCTTTGGTGCCTGCGCTCCGACGTCAACGATCAGCTACGGTCCACGGGGGAAAGAGATGATGCAGTGAAGTGAAGGAAAGCAGGAACGCACCGTCTCGCTAACCGGTGCCTCGTCCACGAAGTCGGGCAACTCGGTCGTCGCGCTTGCGTCTTCCCGAAGATAGGACGGGATACCTTGCTCCTCCTCGAGGAAGTCGTCGCCGAGGGCGTCGAGCTCTGTGAGGGCGGAAAAGAAAGGTGGAGAGATGAGGGGGAGATGCGGGAAAGAGAGCGGGTGACGAGAAAGGGACGAAGTGGTCAGTACGTCCAGACGTCGAAATCCATCTCGACCGCCGCCGTTTGCAGCATGGCAGAGGGCAGAGAAAGGGCGAAGGACACCGCGACGCACCCGCTTCCAAGTCCGCCTCATCGACCTCGTCCGGGACGCCGTACGTGCGCGACATGCTCTCCTGGACCTCGTTCGCCTGCTCAATCAGGTCCTCCATGTCGTAGTGCATTTGCTGCGGGTGGAAGTGAAAGACGGGAAGAATAAGGACGGAAAGGAGAAAAGGGCAGGAAGAACGCGTCAGAATCGCGGCTTGCAGCAATCGAGCTGGGTACCGCGTAGCGCAGAGCAGCAGCAAGAAGACGACAGAGTCCCGCAGCGCACCTCGATCTTGTCGACGTCGAGCTTGCCGTACTGCTTCTTGAGCTCCTTGTTGGCCGTCTTCATCGCGTCGACGGTCGCCATCGTGTTGCGCAGGTTCTCGGTCGTGATCGAGGCCTGCTCCATGTTGAACGTCTGCTGCTGCAGCTGGCCGATCTGGGCTTCGTAGAGCTTCTTTTGCTTGAGGACGCGGAGCGCGCGCTGCTGGACGGCGGACTGCGGGTGGGAGCGAGTAAGCAATGTTGAGCAACTCGGGGCACTCCCGCCCTTCTGTCGACGACGAGAAGGGGAAAGAAGAAGCAGCACTGCGAACTGACCTTTCCGGGCCCGTCCCTCATCTTGCGCATCTGGTCGCGGTATTTGGTGAGCTCTGCGTCGAGTTTGCGGATCTTGACCTCGATCGAGTCGATGCGCTGGTCGGTGCTGGCGATGGCGTCCGAGAGGGAGGGCTTGGGCTTGGCGGACGACGACGAGCCGAAGAGGCGGTTCATGGTCGAGGGAGGACGAGGGGGTGGATGTCGAGTGAGAGGTTGGTGAGGCTGTTGGGGTGGCAGGAATGGGTCAGAGAAGGCGTGCGGCGGGGCTTGAGCGCCGAATCGACTTGGACTGGTCCGTGGTGCCCTGATGAGGCTGCCGAACAAGGGAGAGCGAACGAGACGAGCAAAGCAAGGCGCACCTAATGGACGGCTCGAGGGACTACAGTGACTGCTCGGAAGGGTGTACGAGGGCTCGCGTGGTGCCCTGAGGGGTGTCGAGCGAGCGAGAGCGGGCGGGACGAGGTGGGGGCGGTGGAGGGCGAGAGGAGGACCAGGGCAGTGGAGGGGGTGAGGGACAACTGTAGAGTGGTGCTTGAAAAGTGCGGAGGGGTGTGCAAGCAGAAACAGCCGAGAACGAGACAAGCGACGAGGTGAAGGAAGAGAGAGAGACGACGGCGGCGACGGCGACGAGGTCAACTTGCACTCAAATCGCTCGCTCCATCCTTTCCCTCTACGCTGCATCCAGAGCCAAACGAAACAAAGCGGACAAGTTACTGCGCCTCCATCTCATCGTGCGGGTGGGACCTACACCTCCCTCTCCCTCCTCCTTCTCGCTCAAGCTCCCCGCAGGTCACAACCTACTGCTTGCTCGGGTCCAGCCCGACGCTGCCCACCATCTTGGTCTCGAGGCCCTGCACCGTCTCGACCGCCGTCAGCGCCTGCACCGCCACCAGGATCGCCGGGATCAGGACCAGCAGCGTCACGAGGAAGGCTGCCAGGAGCGAGGGGACACGTCAGTGCCGTTTGATAGGAAGAGTAGCGAGGAGAGCGCGACGCACAGAAGATGAGCGCGGGCGTGAAGAACACGTAGCGGTGGAGCAGTCCGGCGCCCTCCTTGGGCTGGAAGATGCTCGTCCCGTTGTTGCCGCCGTCCTCCTGCTGGTACGGCAACACCGCGAGCACGTCGTCCTCGTCCCACCCGCCGACGAGGTACGGGTCCTCGGCGCTCGACTGGACGTCGTCAACCACGTCCGTCACGCCGAGGCGGTCGCCCTCGGCGGCGTACTCCTCGTTCGCGAGCGGGGCAGCAGCGTCCGTCGACGACGACGAGGCGCTCTCGGCGGCCTGCTCCTCCTCGAGCTCCTCCATCTTCTCGATCATGTCGTCCAGCGCGTCCTCCTTGGCGATCTCGTCGAGGAGCTCCTCGACGTACTCCTCCTCGGCCTCGTCCGAGGTGTACTGGCGCTTGCGGTGCTTGGCGGGGAGAGCGGCGGCACGCTTCTTGAGCGCGGCGGCCTGCTTCAACGAGGTCGAGGCGGCGGAAGAGATGAAGGAGGGCGGGAAGGACGAGAGGAGGACGGCGTAGGGAGACTCGATCTGGATCGAAGAAGCGGCGAATGCGGCGTCTGTCGAGGCACCCAAGTCAGTCTAGCACGAGAGAGTAGACAGAAGCGAGAAAAGACACACCGAGCTTGTGGATGATTTCGCGCCTGTGCTCCCTCGCCTCCTTGCCGACGAGGTCGAGCTGGTCGAGCCCCTCGACGCTGACGAGACGAACGACCTTGCCGTCGTCGGCCCAGACGTTGCGCTGGTAGTCGACGCCGACCTCGACCCTTGCGCCACACTCGCGCACGAAGCGCTTGACGAGCTTGGCGGCCGGGTAGGCGCGGTCGGGGCGGCCCTGCTTGGCGGCCGAGACGTAGGGGTGGGTGAGGGTGTGGCCGTGGTCGAGGGCGTCGAAGTGGGCGAGGAGCGAGTTGAGGCCGGCGGGCGAGTCGGGGCGGGAGGGGAAGAGGGCGAGGTCGGAGTAATGGAGGCCGGGGGCGGCGAGGACGGCGAGGGTGTTGAGGGTGCAGAGGTCGTCGTGGGTGCCCTCGGTGGCTGAGAAGGTCTGCTGATTTGAGGAGAAGCGCGAGGTGGGCGAGGTGGACGAGGAGGGGGAGAGCTGGGACAAGGCCGACAGCCTGCGGGTGGAAGCGTGTGAGTATGGGTGAGATCAGACGATGCAGTCGGTGGCAGTGCATCCCTCGAATGGCTCCCGCTCGTTGGAGTGAGCCAGCACCTCGTCGTGGGCGGTGCGTCAGTTGGCCTCGAGCTGGCAACCAGCAACGGCGCACGGATGCGGCCAGAGCAGCCACTAGCTACCTCGTGGTAGCTGCAGTGTGCCCAACCACTCGTCCCACCACTGCTGCTGCCCGTCCTCCTCCTCGTCGCTGTTGCTGATGAGGATCGAGTGGACGCACCTCTCACTCGAGCCAGCCACGAGTGGGTACGTCCCCTTGAACGCACACACGGCCTGAGCAGCCACGAGCAATGCAGCCAGCGCGCTTCGAGTGTGCATCGTCGAGGGCAGGCGAAGTGGAGCAGGCAGAGAGGCGAGGAGCCGAGCGAGGGGCAAGTGGTCCACTCTCGCTGGAATGAGTTACGAAGGACAGGGTTTGCACAAGACTGACTGCTACACACTGAAACGGCCACTCACCGAGGGAAAGAAGCGAAAGAAGGAGTGAGAAAACCGGGACTTGCTCCTCGAGGCAAATCATGCAAGCTAAGCGCATCCACGTTGCCCTCCCCCGCTGGCCCTACTCACAAATCATGCCTAAACGCGCACAGCTCGCCGCGGTCGCATCCGTTCCGCGTCTTGAAGAACCGGCACGGCACGCGCTTCCGCCCCTTCATGAAACCCGTCGTCTGCACCCCGCCCGTCGTGATCGTCTGCGTCGTCGACCCTGCGGTGGAGGACGGCGGTACGTAGCCGTTGTAGGCGTGCGGGTTGTGGTGCTGCGGCGGCGCGAGGTAGTTCGGGTCGGGTCGCTGCCACGCGCCGGGCTGAGACGAGTTGGGCGGGACGTAGGCGGGGGCGGCAGGAGGCTGCCACTGCTGGGATAGAGCACTGTCAGCGTCGACAATCAAGCGAGGAAGCGGAAGGAGGGGGACGAACCTGAGAGTACGGCGCTCCGGGATGGTACCCCTCCTGCCCCTGCCCGTGCTGCTGACCGCCGAACCCGCCGCCGTGGCCGTACTGCTGCGGCTGGGGCTGGGGCTGCTGGAACCCGCCGTGCGGGTTCTGCGGCACCGCCGGCGCGAGCCCGAGCTGCTCCATCGTCAGGTTCTGGAACTGCGGGTTCGACCGCAGGAGGTGCTCGACCTGCTCCGGGTGGAAGTTGCGCAGCGCGGCGAGCGTCGCCTCGTCGACCGCCGGCGCCTGGGCGGGAGGAGGGGCGTGCGGCTGGAACTGCTGCTGCTGCTGGTGGTGGTGCTGAGGAGGCGGCGGAGCGCCGGCGGCCTGCAACCCGCCGAGGATGCTCGACAGCTCGTCGTTGGCGGCAAAGACGCCGCCGAACGGCGCCGACGCTTGCGCGACCGCGATCGTCTGCGTGACGGCGTCGTCGTTGGCGAGGTCGGCGCCGAGGTGCATCATCTTGGGCTCGCTCGGCGGCTCATTAACCACTTCGGCCGGCGGCTCATGCGGCGAGTCGGGTGGAGGAGTCGAGGTCGACGAGAAGTCGAAGGCGGGCGTAGCGGCCTCGCGGGCGGTTTGCAGCTCGAGCTCCTTCGACTGCGGCTCTTGACGGAGGGCGGCAAAATCATCGGTCTCGGGCAGCTCGAGGGCTGTTGCGTGGGAGGAAGCGATCAGAGACGGCTAGATAGGAGCCGGAAAGGAAAGAGAGACGCACCGACGGGCTGGTAGTACTCGATCTCGTCCTCCATGATCTGGTCGAGGTGCATGCCCATCGTCGCGCCCTCCTGCATCTCCATGTCGCGCGCGTCGCGGCCGTCGAAGCCCTGTACGACTCAGTCACCGCTCCAGTCAGTCTCGCTTTTCTGGTAAGGGAAAGGAGGAATGGCAAGAAAGGGGAAGGGAAGGCGCACCTCCTCTGCCGTGCCGCCGCTCTTGCCGTGCACCTCCCTCGCCTCAATCTCCTTGACCATCTCGAGCTCCTCGTCAGGCTTCCACCGGACGACCTTCTTCGGCTTGCCGTTCTTCCCGAGCGAGACCGGGCGCGGCTTGTCCAGCTGCGCGAGCGCGGGCGACGCCGACCGGGCAGCGGCGGGCGCAGGGGCGGGCACGACCTTCTTCGCTACGGCCGCTGGCGCCGGAGCGGGGATGGCGGGCGTGGAGGACGAGGAAGAAGCGGGCGGGTCGTCCTTCTTCTTCAGGCTCGCCATCGCGGCCGAGAAGGCGTTCTTTGGGGCGGCCGCCGGCTCCTTCTTCTTGCTGAAGGATGGCAGGGCGACCTTCTCCTTGACGGGCAGAGTCGGCTTCGGAGCGGGGGGAGCGGCGGCTGACGAGGTGGTCTTGATCTTCTTCGCCGGGCCTGGATCAGGGGTTGGCTGAGATCAGTTCGAGCTTCGGTAGGCTGAGCGAGCAGAGAGAACGCACCGTCCGTTGCATCAGCCTTGCGCTTCGTCGTCGTCGCCGAGGAAGCCGATGCAGAACCCTGCGCCGCCCGGTGCTCTTCCTGCAACTTGGCCCACTTGGCGTACAGCTGCGTCGCCGCACCCTTGACGGTTCCTGCGCGCCATCGTTCTCTTCGTCAGTACAATCTGGGAAGAAGGGATAGGGGAAAGCTTGAGGAAAAGCGCACCTTCGGGCGCCTTGATGTTGATGCGCTTGACGAGTGCCGGGATGGCCTTATACGCCATGAGGTGCGGCATCGTGACCGGGAGCTTGGCGAGAATCTGTTGCGAACGGGCGGGGAGAACAGACGGGGTCAGCGGGTGCGTGAGGGGGTCCAGGGAGGTGTTGGTCGAGGAAGACGACGCCGAAGAGGCGAGCGTCAACCGGGTCTTTCCTCTCAAGAAAACGCCCTACTTCGTCGCTACGTACGAGTCGACACCTCGCAGTCTGCTCGAGGCCATTGCAGTTCCGCAGGACCCGCACCGGACATCGCAAGGACAAGGAAAACCAGTTGCGATCGCAAGCCCTGCCCCGCAACAGCGGCTCCTGGAGCGGCTGTCTTCGCTTTCGAGAGACGAGGGAAAGAGGGGGAGAAAGAGAAGAGACGAGCAAAGGAAGGAAAACGCACCTGCAGGACGAGCGCCAACGACGTCTGCTCGAGCTCTTTGCGCTTGCGCTCCTTCGCGGCGCTCTCCTTCTTCGGCTTCTCCTTGCCGTCCGCGCCGTCTTTCGAGCTCTGGAAGCTCCGCGCCGCGCCCTCGAGCCAGCGCTGGAGGATCTCGAGCCCGTCGCTCTTGATGCCCGCCGAGGCCGACGCGTCCTTCTCCTTCTCCTTGCCCTTCGCGCTCGGCGCCTCCTTGCCGCAGTCGAGCCACGCGGCGTAGTACTCGTCCTTGGCGTACTTGCCGAGCGAGCCGAGCACCTCGGCGCGCCCCTCGGGCGGCACGTCGCTCGCGTCGCCCCAGGGGCTTGCGGTCGAGCCGCGGTCGACGTGGCTAAAGAGCTGCAGGGCCTTGATGAGCGCCTGCGCGGACGACGCCGGCGCCGACTGGAGCCGCTTCGCGCCGAGGAGCGGGCGGATCTTGGTCGCGAGCATGGTCGTCCACTGCGTCGAGTCGTACGAGTCGGCGGCAGGGGACGAGGTGCGCGCGCGCTTGGTAGCGGAAGACGAAGAGGCGGACGGCGAGGCCGAACGGGGCTTCTTCTTGCTGCTGCTGCTGCTCGCGCTGGTTGAAGCCGAGGTCGAGGCAGCGGGACCGGACAGCGCAGTCGGCACGATGGTCATCGCCGGCTGAGCCTGCAACTGAGGCTGCTGATACGCCGCCTGCGGGTTGAAGAACGCGGCGGCGCTGACCCCGCCGCCGAGGTACGCCCCGCCGCCATGCGCGAGCGCGGCCGCGTGCTGGCTGCGCTGCCGCTCCTCGCTGATGAGCTGGCCCTGGAGGGCGAGCGTCGAGCCGTACGGCGCGGCGGGGCCGGCGCCCGGCGTGAAGGGCGTGATCGGGCCCGAGTAGGCGCCTGGGAAGGGGGACTGCTGGCGGTAAGCGGAGAGGGGCGAAGGGGTGGGAGACGGAGAGGCGGCGAAAGCGGTGTGGAGGTGCGAGTTGATGAAGGTGGAAGGGTAGGCAGCGGCGGACGAGGAAGGGTCGACGCCCGACGAGGACGGAAAAGCGCCAAAGCCGTTCGAGGTCGACGGCTCGTCCGAGGCGTACGACGTCAGGTCGAGCGGCTCGTCGAAGCTGCTGTCACCGCCGTGCGTCGAGCCGTTCGAGGTCGAGCCGTTCATGGCGAAGGAAGCTTGCGGAAGAGGTTGAGGTTGAGCTGGAGGTTGGGGTTGAGCAGCGGCGGGGCGCTGAGCGTTGGCCTTCTCCTGCTCGACGCGGACGCGGACGTAGTCGACGAGCTGCTCGCCGGGGCGGAGAGGGCAGAGCTGGAACTGCGCGTCGAGCCAAACGACGAAGGCCGGGTTCGAGAGGAATTGAAGGTCCCAGTCGGAAGTGACAAGCGGGCGGTACCTGCACGAGCGAGCGGCGCCGGAGCAGCAAGAGTCAGTACGGTCATGACCCGTGCTACGGTAGAAGGAGATGCTGGTGCGCGAGAAGGACAGCGAGTCGGGTTCGCCTTGCGAGCAGTCGACCCTCGAGAAAAGGCCGAGGCCCTGCCGCTCGCTCCCTTCGTCCGCCCTAAATCCGCGCCATCTTGTACATATCCTGCACGACGTCTACAAGCTACCAGACGCCGCTCTGCATTGCAATTGCACCTTGCACACTCGCTGGAGAAAGGAAGCGGGCCCTACCTGTCCGGGACTGCGGGAGCTTGCATGAAGAGGAGAGAGGAGGTCCTGCAGGGGTGAGCAGCGCTGAAAGGGTCAGTCCGGGAGGCAGAGAGAGCAGAGTGAGCGGATGGACGCACTGTCTGGGTCGACTGAGCCTGCCTGGGTGCTCGAGAGGCGGGCGAGCAGCGGTGCGAGAGCAAGACGAGGGGCGGTGCGCGACGACGACGGCGCGTGGAGACTCGGAAGGCGCGTCGCTCGAGTGGACTGCGCTCGTGTGCTCTGCTGACGGGGTGCACTCGCTTCTCCGAGGGTGTGCGGGCGAGGAGAGGGAGGGGGAGGGTGACGAGGACCAAACGCTTCTTTCTCGCTTTCTCAGCCGCGGGAAGGGAGACGGACTGGCTCAGAGGGGTGAGCTAGTCGGTGGCTAGCTCGTGGGGGCTGTCCGGAGGCAGTCTGAGGGGTGAGAGCGGGAAGCGGTGGTCGGATGGAGGACAAGGCAGCAGGAGAGCGAGAGAAGGAGTTGCCCTCCCTCAACTGCGGTGGTGCTCCTGCTCCCGCGCGACAGGACGACCCGAGTGCGCTGGTCATGCGCTGCTAGGCCCGACCCGTCCGTACTTGCTGCGCCCACTCTTGCTCGTCCTCCCCACCCGCATCTCGCCAACTCGCCCGTCCTCTTCCCCTCAAGCACCACCGGCTGGCACTGCCCCAGCAGCATCTCCGTCAGAAGCTCATTCACGACCACCGCCGGCAGCAGCCATCTCAGCGCGTTGCCCTCCGCCGGGACCTCTCGTCCTCTTCCGCTCCCTGTCGCCGTCCAACTCGCGCGCAACAGCCCCCGATGCAACGGCCACCTCCGCAACACCACCAGCACATGGCACAGGGAGGACCGCCGGGAGGAATGCCCCAGCAGGGCATCCAACGCCAACCTCCTCCGGGCCAGCAGCTCGTCGGGCCGTCCCACCCGCAACACCCGCAACACCACGCCTGGCTCGCTCAGCAGCAGCACCAGCATCAGGGACCGCCAGGGCAGCCGGGACAGCCAAGAGGAGGACCAGGAGGCGGAGGGCAGCAACCTCCGCCGGGCCAGTTCTTCCCGCACACCTCGCCCCACCCGCACGCTCAGCAGCAGCCCATCCATCTCAGGCCGTCCTACACCCAGGGTCCCCCTCCTCCCGGGTCACAAGCCCCGAATGGACTGCCCCAGCCACCTCCCTATCCGTCGCAACCGCCGACCCCCGGTGGGCCTCTTCCTCCTCAACCCGTGCACGTCCAGGTCGCTCCGCCCGCCCGCATGATCCCGCCCCAGCAGGTCGGCGGACCTCGACCGCTCTCGATCCCTCCTCCACCTCCTTCCGCCCAGCAAAGCCACCCCGGTCAGCCCGGAAGCGGCGGTCTTCCCCCACCTCCTCCGCCGCAGATGAACGGCTCCTACATCCCCTCCCCTCAACCTCCTTCCGCGACCCTGTCCCGCCCTCCCGGCTCCTTCCCTCCTCCTCAGCAACCCCACCCACCTCCCCCGCTCCAGCAACACCCGCCCCCACATCCTCAGCACCCTCATCCGCATGCGAACGGTCTCCCTCCGCCGCCGACGCCCGTGCAGCAGGCGTTGCCGCCGCCATCGATCCAGACGGGACGACCAGGGCTAAGGAGCCAGCCGATGGCGGCGCCGCCGTCGAACACGCTCCTCGCAGCGCATTTGGCGATTCATGGGTGCGCCTTCTTCTCTCTTGTTTGTCTCTCTCGGCGATACTAACCTCGTGCCACGCGCAGCAACGGACCCATCACCGCTACACCCGCACCCGCTGGACCCGCCCTCTCTCGCCTCGCAGCTTTGAACGACGCCGTCATCCAAGCTTCCGAGGTGCGCTGCCTCCTCTTCTCCTTCTGCCCCTTCTCCTTCCCGACCTTATTTCCCCCCCTCTTGCAGGACGAGAACCCGCTCGAAGCGCTGCGGCATGTCATCGCTGAGCACTTCACCGACACGGGCGTGGTCAAGGTCGGCTTGTTCGACAGAGGCGCCGGGCTGAGCAAGGTCTTCGGTGCGTCTTGGGGCTTTTTTGCTCTTTCTCCAGTGCTCCCGGCTGACAGAGCTCGCGCTGATCGATCCCGACGCGCAGAAATCCCCTGTTCTGCCTGGCCCCGCTTCCAGCACCTCAACCTCATTCTCGGCGTCCTCAACACGACTCTCGCCACGACCTTCGCGCGCGAGTACCGCCTGACCACCCCCGACCCGTCTTCGTCCTCGCCCCCGTCCCCCTCCACCGACTCTCCCCACTCCGGCTCCCCCTCGTCGCCCTTCCCGGTCCACATCGGCTACCTCCTCCGCGCTGACGACGCGACGTGGACCTCGCGCTTTACCTCGGGCCTCAAGGTCGACCTCGTCGGCACGCTGACCGTGCACCTGATGTTCAAGGACCTCGGCACGGGCGCGGCGGGGCTCAGGATTGAGAGCCTCGGGTTCGAGAGCAGGGGGCACGAGGAGTGGGTCGTCAGGGACGCGATGGAGGCCATGATGGAGCCGCCCCCTACGCCTACGCTTCCCCCGGGCGCAAGCGCGGGAGAAGGCGGCGGAGCGAAGGACGGCGAGGACCGCCCAGCCGGCGCGGGCGCGCCAAAGGGCCGCAAGGGGAGCGCGTCGCAGCAGAAGGGGATGGTCACGCGGCGGAGGAGCGCGAGCGCGAAGAGCGAGATTGTGCTGCACGCGCCGGACGAGGACGACGGGCCAAGCAAGGCGGGCGAGGACGAGAAGCCGGCGTTGAAGGCTGCGGATGGGAAGGCGCCCCCGCTCGGACCTATGCAGAGGAGGACGAGGCCGGTCAGGGTGCCCGTCAGCCCGGTGGGGGCATTCGGCGTGACCGAGATGGGGATGCGCTGCCTTGAGGTGAGCCTTGCGACTTCGCATTCTTCTCGCCTTCCGCGCATGCTCTGCCGGAGTGGTATGATCGTCGTAGAAGTCCACGGACACTAATATTCATCCCGTCAGATCGCCGAGTCGGTCGCGCAGCTGCAAGACCTCATCTCCTTCTCGCTCGATACCGGCACCGGTCCAATCCGTGCATTTCGTCTGCTGCACCATCCTATATTTCCACTGACCCTCTCCTCATCGCAGTCTCTCTCGCCCGCTACGCCGACCGCTACCGCTCCACCTCCTTCTCCGCCCCAACGCCCTCACAACACGCCCTCCCGCTTCCTCCGCCCGGCGCTACTCCCATCCCTCTCCACCCCGCCACGCCCGCCGGGCTCGCCCCTCCCCCTCCACCTGGCGCCGTCATCGCCGCGTCGCAGCAGAACCCGTCGACCAACTCGTTCTACTCGAGCGTGACGGCCTCACCTGGCGGTCGACCTGGATCGCGCGGCGGGCCAGGAGCGGGACCGGGAGAAATCGATGGGGGCGGGGAGCAGCTCGTGGGAGGGAAGAGGAAACTGAGCGGCGGGCAGGCGCCGAATGGAGCAGGAGGAGGCGGCGGGGACGAGGTCGACATGGACCCGGGGAGCCCGCAGAAGATCCAGCGCGGCGCTGGTGGCGGAAGAAACGCGCGCGGCGGGCGCGGGCGGTGAGCTGGTTCTCTCGCCCTCGGGACGGCTCGTAGCGAGTCTTTCTCTCCGTTGTTTCTTTCGTAGCAGTACGGCCTGTGTTGTTCTCTCGGCCTGCAGCGCGGTTCTTGCTTTGCCAGCCTGTCTTCGCCGCGTCTCTCTCGTCAGCGAGAAAGCGAACGTAAGGCAGAGACAGCCGCATGAAGACAACAGGCGAGTTTGCAATTGCGAGGTGCTGCAAGATGTACGAGATGCGACGAGACGGAAGAACAGGAGGCAGGGTATCGAAAGGAAAGGAGAATAGGCAAAGACAGACGCGCGCTCACGCCACGAGCTCCTCCGCAAACAGCCCGAGGTTGACGACGCTCAACCGGCCGCGCTCCCTGCCATCGGGCGTGACCCGCTTCATCTGCTCCGCCGCCCAATGCGAACTCAGCCCGTGCGTAAACGCGACGACCTCGACGTCCCAGCCGCGGTCGAGCGCGCGCTGCACGCACCCGAGGAACCCGCCCGGGTTGTACTCACTCGCGTTCGCGTCGCCAGTTACGATGACGAGGACGGGGCGGTCGCGAGCGGAAGTGCGCGGGACAGCAGGGAGGGTAGTCGGATCGGTGAGGGGCTGAGGACCGCCGTTCGGAACGGCTGGGGCGTGCGAGAGGGCAGGGCGGACCGCCGGCGTGAACTTGGAGACCTTGGCGGCGGCGGCCGGCTTCGGGGCGGCCGGGATGAACTTGGGTTTTCCGTCCGGACCGAGGTTCGAGGTAGGGGTCGAGGTGGTGCTAGGAGTGGCGGTGGCGGGAGGAGGAGCCGTCTTGCCGGCGAGGAAGGCGGCCGACGGGGCGAAGCGAGGCTTGGCGCGTGCGGCGGCGGCAGCGGCGAGAGAAGCTGCTGCCGAGTCGGGAACGGCGGGAGAAGCGGCGATGACGGCGAGAGCGGCTTCTATTGCGGGAGGAAGAGCGACCGACTCGCTCGAAGTCTCGGCAGCCTTGACGGGCTCGTCCTGTTTAAGACCGACGTCTTTCGAGACGGCCGGCGCCGGCTGCTCCTCCTCGACGGCCGCGACGATGCGGCCGTTGACAATCGTGACCTTCTTCTTCGGCCGAGGCGGCAAGTCCTCCTCGTCGTCCGAAGAGAAAACCGAGTCCGAGTCCGAATCGTCGGAAGAGCCAGTGAGGTCGAGCGCTTTGGATTTGGGCTTTTCCTCCTCGACGTGGGCGGGCGCAGCGGACTGCGAGGCCGTCGACGGCTCACCAGCCGTCTCCTCGGTGGAGGGCTCGATGACCGGAAGAGGTGCGGGCTCCTCAACCGGCTGCTCGAGCGCCGGCTGCTGCTCCTCGATGGGCTGCTCCGGCGCGGGCTGCTGCTCCTCGGTGGGCTGCTCCGGCTCGGGCTCCTCGAGGCTCGGCTCGACCGCCATCTCCTCGACAGACGGCTGAGGTAGCTCTGCCTCGACGTCAGGCCCCGGTGCGGGTGGCTGCTCCTGCACTGCCGGCTCGGGCTGCGGCGAGTCGACCGCCGTAGTGCCCTGCGCAGGAGCGGGACGGGCGGGCTCGTCCGTCTGCATCGGCTCGTCGACGGACTCGACGGACTCGACGGACTCGACGGGCTCGACGGGCTCGACGGGCTCGACGGGCTCGACGGGCTCGGCAGGCTGCGTGACTGGGGCGGCCTTCAACGGCGGGGCAGGCTCAAGATCTTGTGCGGGCACGGCGGGCTCGATAGTGTCCATGGCCTCGCCGGGCTCAACGACCTCGACGACCCCGATAGTCTCGACGGGCTGGACGGGCTGCAAATCGTCCCTCGCCTCGTCGGCGGGCGCGGTCACGTCGCCCTCGCCGTCGAGCTGCTCGGCCTTCGTATCGCGGCCCGCCTGCTCGCGCCCCGCTCTGCCCTCATCATCTTGCTGCTTCTCGTCCGTCACCATCGGCGCATCTTCCGCCGGAGTAGCGTCCTCTGTAGGCTTCTCGCCCTCAGCCGCGACTGCATCGGCAACGACGGCTGATTCGTCCTCGGCGACCGAAGGTGCGGCGGCGACGAGCGGAAGCGGGTCTGGGGTGTAGTCGAGGAGGGACTCGAGAATCTTGAGGTGGACGAGCTCGTCGACGGCCTGTGGGCGAATGTGGAGCAACAATCAGCTTCCACTCGCTCGCAAAAGCGAGAGAAGGGGAAGAGACGGTAGCAACGACGACGCACCTGCTCCTTGTAGTGCTTGATCGTCGCCTGCTGCACGACCGGCTGGACGACGTTCTTGAGCTTGCCGTTCTTGCCGCGCTTCTTGCTCTGCTGCTGCTGTTGCTGCTGCTGCTGGGCTTGCTGCGCGGCGTTGGCGTCGGCGGGCTCCATGCGCGGGACACGCTGGAGGAGGGAGATCTCGTAGCCCTACATGACGAAAGCACGGAAGAATGGTGAGTTCGACCAAGACAGGGAGGGAAAGAAGGGAGAAGGCAACGCACCCACTCGACCGCTGGCTCCAAAGTCTGCCACAACGCCGAGCTCCCGACGAGCACCCTCCGTTCGACCTTGCGCCCGCGCTCGAGCAGCGCAAACAGCGCGTGGTAGTCCATCTTGACCTTCCTCCCGCCGAGCGTGACCGTCTTGATCGTCTTGGGCTTGGCGCCCGGTCCACCGCCCTTCCCGCCCTGCTGCTGCTGCTGGTGCATCACCTTCGAGCTGATCTTGGCGTCCGGCCGCGCGCGCACCCAGTTGAGGAACGAGTACAGGACGTTCGAGTTGTCGATGAAGATGTCGACGCGCGGGCGGTCATCGTTGAGCTCCTCGATCGGGACGGGCGGGGCGGGGAAGACCGCCTTGCCGGCTTTGAGCGCAGGCGGGGCGGGCCAGAATCCGTGCGTGGCGGCTTCGTTCGGGGGAGGGAGGTGCTTGCCGGGGAGAATAGAGTGCGATGGGGCGGAGAAGATGGTCTCGAGGGCGGCAGACTCAGGGGAGGGAAAGTCGCCGAAGTGGGCGTAGAACTTGAGCGGGAGGCGGGCTGCCTTCTCTTCGGCGGTGAGCGGGAGAGTGCCCTTCGGCTTGGAGGTGGTCGCCTTGCTGCGCTTGGCTGGGACTGTCCCGCCGGCGGGCCGCTCGTAGATGGCCTTGCCCGTGGCGGAGACGGCGGGCGCGGGCGGTGCAGTAGTTGCGGCAGTTGAGGCGAGGTTGGAAGGAGCAGGAACGATAGCGGCGGTCGGAGGTGGGGGAACAGCAGGAGGGGTGGCAGTCGTAGGTGAGGCGGCGGCGGACGTGGTGGTCACGGCAGAAGCTTGACGGCGGACGTAGACACCCTTGCCGGGTGCCGCCGAGGGCGGAGGAGCCGCTGGAGAGGCGGAGGTCGCGGACGGATCGCTGCAGGACGGGAAAAGAACACGGTGCGAAGAAGTCAGTCCGTGAATATCTCCGTGACCGTATCCCTCAAGCAAGAGAGTCGGTCCCAGACAGAAAGGTGGAATACGAAAGAAGGACGCGAGACGAACGCTTGACCCGCAGCCGTTCCAGCATCGCCATCTCCCGCCGTCTTGACCGCCGCCGGCGCGCCCTTCTTCGTCTTGAAGATCGCAGTCTGGCTCGGCACCGGGGCGCGCTTCTTCCCCTCGGTCGCAGTCGGAACGGTAGACGAAGGAAGAACCGAGACCGCTTCGCCGCCGTGCGGGGTCGTGACCTGCGCCTGCCCGGCGAGTCCAGCGGCGAGAGGCTTCGCTCCCGCTCCCGCCGACGAGGAAGAAGGCGCCGCGGCGGCGGACGAGACGGAGGGCGGCGCGTCGGTCAAGCCAGCAAGCGGAGTCTGGGACTGCTCGTGCGTCTTCTGGGTCTGGTCGAGCGAGAACGACGGCGCGCTCGCTACTGCAGCGGCGGCGTGGGCCTCTTCGGCGGCGGTGTCGGCGGGAAGCTCGCCCTCCTCCAGCTCTTCGCCTTCTTCGAGCTCGTACTCCGCTGCTGGCGGATCTTGCGGAGGGAGAGAAGCAGCAGAAGAAGCAGGATACCCGTTCGGCGGTTCGGCGGTGGCGGTGGCGGGCAGGGTGGAATTCGAGTCGGCAAGAGGGAGAAGCAAAGAGGCAGAAGCAGTCGGAGTCGAGTCGAGGAGGCCGGGGATGTCGGCCATCGTGTCGGCGTCGGCGGTGGAGACAACACGGCGGTGCGGAAGAGGCTTGATCGACCGCTCGGGGTGCGCGGTGAGCTCGGCGGGGAGGATCGAGCCGGCGGGGTCGAGCGAGTTGGCCCTGCTCGTCGTCCTCGACGCCACGCCGGCCTCGCCGTCCGTCTCCCCGCCCGCGCTAACGCCTGCGCCAAGGCTCTTGCGCTTGTCGAGCTTCCTCCGCTTGACGCGACGCGCGACAGACAGGTCGACCGAGTCGTCCGCCTCACCTCCGGCACCGTAGAGCTCGTGCTCGACCGTCGTGTCGACCTCGCCGTCCGTCGCGATGTCGTCCTCCTCGGCGTCGTCGTCTTCGTCGCCGGAAGCGAGGTCGAACGGCAAGTCGTGCGTCGAGTGAAGGAGCGCGGACTCGTCGTGCTCGTCCTCACCGTCGAGGAGAACCGAGTGGCCTTGAACGGCGCCTTCGAGGTCCGAGATGTCCTCATCCTCGTCCTCGGTCTCCTCCAGATGGTCCTGCTCCTCCTCATCCTCCATCACGCTGTCCTCCCCCTCGCCCTCTTCCTCTGCATCCTCGCCCTCGATCCCGAGCGCAAACGACGCCTTCCGCTTCCCCTTCGCGCCCACGAGCGCATCAGCAACCTCGTCGTCGCTCTCCATCTCCATCTCCTCGTCGCCGTCGCCCGCGGCGTCGGCGTCGGCGTCGTCGCCCTCGGCCGACGAGCCGTACAGGGCGGCTTCATCGTCCTCTGCGCTCGCGGCGAGGGAGATGAAGCCCTCGTCCTCCGCCGCCGCTCCATGCGGCTCGGGCTGCAGGGGCTGCTGTTCTTCAACAGCGACGGGTTGTGGCTGCTCCTCGCCGCTCTCCTCGACGCAGACGGCCTCGGCCGCTTCTTCGAACTGGACAGCCGTCGAGTCGGGTTCCTCCTGTGCCGGTTCGGCTGGCGCGGGAGGAGAAGGCGAACCGGCCAGCGGAGCGTCCTCAACGTGCTCAGCCTCGATGGGTTCAAGAGGAGCGACGACAGGCGCCGCCTCAGCCTGCTCCTGCTCGACAAGCTCGGCAACGGGGACAGGCTGCTCGACCGGCGCAGGCGGCTCGGCCTCGACGGGCTCGACAGGCGCGACGGGCGTCGGCAGAGCGAGAGGAGCCGGCGGGGCGGGCTTGACGACAAAGCCAGGGAGGGAGAACGGCAGCGGCTCGTCCTTTGCCTCCTGGTCCGCCTCGCCCTCTCCGCCATCCTCCTCATCTTCTTCCACCGCATGAGGCTGCTCCTGCACGTCCGCCTCAACAGGCGTCGGCGTCGGGCTGCGCGCCTTCCTCGGTGGCGGCGGCTGGTCCTCCTGGGCCGGCGCAGGCGGGAGAGGAGGCGGGGGAGGGGGCGTAGGGCGGCCGTACGAGGGCGGTCGGCTCGCCCTTCCTGCCTGGGAAAGGGAAGGTGCCATGTCCGGAGAAGGTCCCGAGCGAGATGGAGGATGGGATGGAGGGTGAGCGGCGCGGGGTCGGGGATCGTAGGATGTGGAAACGGGGGCGGGCGGAGGAGGGGTCGGGCGGTAGTGCTCGGGAGGTGGAGGAGCGCCATAGGAGGAAGGGCCGGCGGAGGGAGCAGGAGAAGGGCGATTGGGTGGAGCTGCAGGGTGAGAGTGGGTCAGTTTGGTTGAGGAAAGCAGTGGACCAGGGACGTACGCCATGCTCCCCTCTGCTGCTGTTGCTGCGGTGGTGGGTGTGCGAGTGACGGTGGAACCCTGCTCGGGGGTGCTTGCGGCGGGTAGGCTGCTCGTTCGGCGGGTGGAGGCGGGTAGTGTTGAGGAGGGTAGGAAGCGGGTGGAGGAGGCGGGTACGAGTAGGGTTGCTGCGGGGCTGCGGGTGGGTAAGTTGCCCTGTCGTAGTCGTAGTTGTAGTGCGGGTAGCTGTGCTGCTGCGGTGGAGGATGCGAGAGGTGCTGGGGAGGAAGGCGAGAAGGAAGCGGCGGCTGATCTGGGTGAGCCGGTGCAGGATGATAGTGCGAGGGGTACGAATGCGCGTAAGGGGGGTCGTACGGGTGCCCCTGCGGTGCGTAAGGCTGTGATGGAGGCGGTTGGTACGAAGCAGCGGGTTGGAAGCGTTGGCCCGGCGGTGCAGGAGCAGCAGGAGCAGGTGGTTGCTCCTGTTGTTGTTGCTGCTGCTGCTGGTAGTCGATGGCGCGCTGGCGCATCTTGGCCTTGCGCGCCTTGGACGGCATCGTGTGCACGAGGTGGGAGCAGAGGAAGGAGGACGAGCGAGGAAGGAGCAGCTCGACTCCCACCCTCGCACAATCTGCAGGGTCAAACAGGGACGGTAGCTGACTGCACTGCTCAGACCAAACCGCACACGCTCTCCCAGCCGCAGCGGGACCGGCGAGCGCAAGAGGCTGGCTCGTCCTCTGTGTCCTGGTCTCGCTCTTCTCCCTCGTCTCGCACAGCGTGGACCAGACTGTCTGCCCGTGTACAATCATCCTACGCACTGTCTCGAGTTGCTCACCGCAGCACAGCCCTCCAGCGCCGTTTCCTGCGCCTGTCCCCCCACTTTTTCCTCCTCGGCTTGCTCTGACGCACCGTGCTCGTCCCCGCGCCGCTCCAATCCCCTAGCTGAGCCCCCGTCGGTCTCCTCCCACGATCCGCCCGTGCCCCTCGTTCGGCCCCACCGCCCCTCGCTCTCTCTCCTTCCTCTTGTTCTCCCCCCTGCTCCAACTTCCCCTCTCGAACGAAGCCGGTCCCGCCTCTTCTTCCCCCGCCGATCCTCCCTCTTCCCTCTCCTTCTACCCTACACGCACCTGCAAGAGACGCATGCGCTTCTCGAGAGCAACGCCGCAGGCGGCCTTGCTCGCCGCCGCCGCAGCGACGGCCACCGTCTCGGCCTCGTCGGCCTCGTCCAGCGGCGGCGGGAACTTCACCAAGTGGACGCTCTCGACGACGGACTTCCAGCGCGAGGCGTTCCAGGTCCAGCCGTACGTCGCCAATGGCTACATCGGCCAGCGGATCCCGGCCGGTGCGTCTTTTCCTTCTCTCTCTCGTGTGCCCTTCTTTCGCCCGTTCTCCTGCCGCTTCTTCTCCCCAGTCGAGTAGAGCTTCTTACCCCTTGCCGCTTCCACAGAGGGCTTTGGCTACAAAGAGTTCGCCGCCGTCAACGCCTCAGCGCAGGACGGCACGCAAGGCTGGCCGCTCTTCACGCCGCGCATGGCCGGCGCGTTCGTCGCCGGCTTCTACGACTCGCAGCCGACGACGGCGGGCACCAACTTCCCCGAGCTCGAGCCGGGCGAGCAGCCCATCTCGGCCTTGCCGACCTGGTCGTCCCTCTACCTCACGATCAACAACCAGACGTACTCGACCGTGACGCCCGACGCGCAGATCTCCAACTACCACCAGAGCATGTCGATCCAGGACGGTGTCGTCCGCACCGAGTTCGAGTGGACGCCCGAGGGCTTGAACGAGCCGGTGCAGATGAGGTATACCGTCCTTGCGCACCGGGAGTGGGCGAACGTTGGTGCGGTGAGGCTCACGGTGAGGGGCTTGAAGGAGAACATGACCGTCGCCGTGACGGATGTCCTTGACGTGCGTTTCTTCCCGGCCCTTTCCTTTTCTTTCCTCCCCCTTGCCGCTCTTTCTCCTTCACGACCTCCCATTCCTCTGCCCGCGATCTTCGCCCAACTCCTTCCGACTTTGTCTTTGAAGCCTCTGTCCCCATTCACCTTGCGCTAACCCTCACGTTTCTTTCTCAGGGTGCCGGCGCCTGGCGCACCACGCCCGTCTCGACTGGCCCGGTCGCGAACTACTCCAACACGCTTCACTCGGCGGTCCAGCCGAACGGCATCTCGAACGTCACCGCCTACACCGTCAGCGTCTTCAACCTCTTCCCGTTCTCATCGTCCTACTCGCTCGACTCGGGCGCCAACTGCCTCAACCCGACCGGCGCGGGCCCGCTCAGCTCGAACGCGTCGACCGCGAGCCAGTGCTACCGCGTGACGTCGCTGCCGGAGAACGGCGTCCTCGACGCGATCAAGTACGTCGGGATCGCGTCGAGCGACTCGTACCCGGGCACCGGGCTCGAGACGGCGCTGCACTGGGCGCGGCACGCGAACCTGACGGGTTATGACGAGGTCAGGAGGACGCACGAGGAGGCGTGGGCCGAGATGTGGGACGAGGCCGACATCGAGATCTCTGGCCAGGAGAACGAGGAGCTGCAGCTCGCGACGAGGGCGAGCCTGTTCCACCTGCTCGCCAATGTGCGTCTTGCTTCTTCTCCTCCCTTCCTGCTGCGACGACTGACGCTCTCTGCCCTCTCAGGTCCGCAATGGCGACGAGCCGACCGGTCGCGGCGACAACAGTATCGCGCCCGCTGGCTTGACGAGTGACAGCTACGCCGGCCAGGTCCCCCTCTTTCTCTTCTTCCTTCTTGCTTTCTGATATATACTGATTCCTTCTCCCTGCGTAGATCTTCTGGGACGCCGACACCGTTCGTCCCTTTTTCTTCGCTTTCCCTTCTTCGACCTCCCCTCTCCGCTCCTCCTTCCCGCTCACGCGCCATTCTGTCTTATTCTTGCGCAGTGGATGTACCCCTCCCTGCTCGCCCTCCACCCGCAGTACGCCGAAAGCATCGTCGACTTCCGCTACCGCCAGCTCGGCGCCGCGCAGCAGAACGCGGCCTCGTACGGCCTCTCGGGCGCGCTGTACCCGTGGACCGGCGGACGGTTCGGGAACTGCACCGGCGTCGGACCGTGCTACGACGTGCGTTCGCCGTCTTTCTTCCCTCTCGTCCCTCTTCTTCCTTCGAGTCCCCTCCCCTTTATGAGCGATCCGAATTGACGTTCCCCTCCCTCCCACGCAGTACGAGTACCACCTCAACTCGGACATCGCGCTCGCGGTGTGGCAGTACTACGCCGTGACGGGCAACCTGACCTGGCTCGAGGAGAAGGGCTGGCCACTCGTGCGCAACATCGCCGAGATGTTTGCGACGTTTGTCGTCAGGGACGAGGCGACGGGCATGTACCACACCTATAATGAGACCAGCCCGGACGAGGTGCGTTTACGTTTCCTTCGCCGGGTTTTCTCCACTTTCATGAGGAGTCTTCCTGACCTTTTCTTCTACCGCCTGCGCAGTACTCGAACCACAAGAACGACTCGGCGATGAGTACGTCCCTGACCACCTCCCGCCAGTCGAAGTCAACCCAAGCTGACTTCTCGTTTCCCTTATTCCCCTCCCGCGTTTGCTCCTCTTTCCTCTCTGCACTGCCAGTCAACGGCGCCCTCTCCGTCACCCTCGCGCAGGCGACCGAGCTCGGCGCCCTTCTCAGCTTCACCGCGCCGTCGAACTGGTCCAACATCCGGCAGAACATCACGATGCTCACCTCGCCGCAGTCGGGGATCTTGCTCGAGTTTGACGGCTTCAACGGAACAACCGAGGTGCGTCTCCTTTCCTCACCAAGAAAGAAGAAGAGAGTGCTAACCTGCAGGGCAATAGATCAAGCAAGCCGACGTCGTCCTCCTCAACTACCCCTTCGAGTACGACCGCCCCGCTACGCAGGCCCTGCAGGACCTCGACTACTACTCGGCCGCTACGAGCCCTAACGGTCCGGGCATGACCTACTCCGTCTACTCGTCCGTCTCTCCCCACCTCGCTTCCCTTCTCCCGCTGACCTTGTCCCGCCGGGCAGGATCATCTCGAACGAGCTCTCCCCGATCGGCTGCGCGTCGTACTCGTACTTCCTCCAGGCGGCCCAGCCGTACTCGCGCGCGCCGTACTACCAGTTCAGCGAGCAGACGAACGATGTCTACTCGACGAACGGCGGCACGAACCCAGCCTTTACCTTCTTGACGGGTGCGTCGACACTTCTTCATGCAATTTCCCAGATCCTGCTGATCCTTGGCGGCGCTCGCAGGTCACGGTGGCTTCTTGCAGTTCGTCTCCCGCTCGATCCAGCTCTTTTCCAGCTTCATGTGCTTACTTCTCTTGCCCGCGCAGGACCCTCACGCACGGCTTCACCGGCTACCGCTTCCGCACCTCGGGCCTGTACTTCGACCCGCTCCTCCCGCCGCAGCTGACGAACTACACCGTCAAGGGTCTCAAATGGGGCGGCGCGAGCTTCGACGTCACGGTCGAGACGGAGCAGACGACCATCACGCGCCGCGAGAGCAACGGCGGGAACGCTACGATCGCCGTCGAAATCGGCAGCTCGAACGAGAAGGCGGGCAACTAGTGCGTTCTTTCCCCCATTTTCTTCTAACGTCGGCCATTTTTGCCCTACCCTCCGCCTTGCGAGACACAGTATGTTGACTCGAAATCGCCTGCCTCTCGTGTAGTACCCTCGCCCCCGGCGAGTCCCTGAGCGTCCCGACCCGCTCGACCGCGTCGGGCGGGACCCTCATCCCGAACAACCTCGCGCAGTGCGCCCGCGTCCTCGCCAACGACACGAGCTTTACGATCGCGAACGGAAGCTCCTCGATTGTGCCGGGAGAATTTGGGTTGGCGGCGGTTGACGGAGCGAATGCTGTGCGTCTTGGCCCTTCCACCCTTGCACTGCCTCCTTGCTCTCTATCCCCCCGCCCGTGATTTGAGCTCACAAAGCCCTATACGTCGACAGACCACCTGGCAGCCGCTCACGCCTGACCCGGCTACGCTCACCATCGACCTCGGCAGCGAGAAGACCATCACCGCCTTGCACTTTAACTGGGGTTCGGGTGCGGTTCTCCTCCATCCCTTGATCCATCTTCCACGCATTAACTTGCGCTTCGATCACGTTTGCAGAGCCGCCGACGGCCTACTCTGTTCTCGCCGCCAACTCCTCCGACTTCACCTCCTCCAACTCGACCTCTTCCGCCCCAGTTTCGATTGCCTCGGGCAATATCACCGTCTCCGACCTCACGATCCTGTCCGCCGAGATCGCGAACCAGGTGGTCAACCACGTTGGCAACCTGACCGACGTCCAGCTGCCCGAGCCGGTCGTGGCGAGGTTCGTCGAGCTGACGGTGAGCGGGAGCTGGAACGAGGCGAGTGGGTATGGCGGCTCCGTCGCCGAGGTGGGCGTGATCGGGCAGTAAGGTCGTGCAGGATGAAGGAGGTTGGGCTAGGAGAGGAGGAGGGGGGAAAAGAGCGGACGAGCCGCTGTAGACACTCCTTTCTTTTCCATATTCTATGCCGCAAAGAGCACGCCAAGTCGAACTTTGTTTCCTCTAATCCAGCGTGAGGGCAAGCGGGAGACGCAACTTGGGCTACCCCGCCAGAGGGAGAAGAATAAGAAAAGCACATCTTCGTTGCTCGCGTCCGCGGTACGTCGCCTCTGGATAAGTTTCTACACCGCACCGGCACCATTCTCCTTCTCGGCCCTCCAGCGCCTTGCCCTCTCGCGGAACGCCGGCGAGATGAGCGAGTCGAGCCAGCCCGGCTGCTGCTCGAAGACGACCTCAACGCCCTTCTCCCTCGCGACGAAGAGGAGCTCCCGCATGGCGATGGCAAAGTCGGCGCTCCCGTTGTGGAGCAGGCTCCACTCGAGCGGGAGGATGATGAGCTTGAGAGGCGAAGGAGGGGCGGAAGAAAAGCGCGAGGGGGACTTGGTGATGGTGGTGGCGAGGTCCACAAGGGCCTGCGTGCTGATCAGGGAGTACGCCGCTTTCGAGGCGGTGTGGATGCGGACGGCGGGCGCGCGCACAGCGTTCTTGCCGAGGTCAGGGGTGAGGGTGTCGATCTCGAGGAGGATGGGCGGCTTAGAAGGCGAGAAGGAGAGGTCCTTGGTGAAAGAGGCGTCGAAGGTGAGGGCCTCGAGAGCAGGCAACTTGCGGCCGGAAGAGCGCGGGAGAGGGAGGCGGGCTTGCGTCCTGCAGTTCTTGGGGCCGTAGAGGGCGAAGCTGCGCAGGTTCGGTGTGCTGGCTTGCGAGAGAAAGTAGTCAAAGAAGTCCACGGGAAGTTGAGCGCAGAGGAGGGACAGCTCGTTCAGGACCGGGAAGTAGGTGCGAGTTGGCGAGTGAAGGACGGAGCGGCCGAAGGCGATCAGGCGGTGCAGATTCGCTACGAAGGCAAGTCAGTCCGGATCTTCTGTCAGGAAGGAGAGACGAAACGTACTGGACATGCCGTAGAGCCAGTCCAGCTGAACCGTTCCAGCGTTTGCCATCCGCAAGTCGGCCACATTCGGGCACAAACCCAACACCCGCTCGAGGTTGACCGCCCCGTCGAGGCACTTCTCCTCCGACTGGCCGAGCAGCACCAGCAGCTTGACCTGCTCGCCCCTGGCTCGCCCGCTGACGCTCACAGCGAGCGAGTCGGCGTGGGATTTCGTGCGGACGACCATGACTTCCGGCAGCATGACTTGTGCGACGGAGTAGAGGCGGCGGTTGACGAGGCAGGCACGCCTTAGGAGGATCGAGCGCTCGCGGTAGCCTACGGGCGTGTAGTCGAGCAGGGCGGACTGGCGGAGGACGTGCCGGAGGGGTTCGGTGGGGAGGCGGCAGAGCATGGTGGGAGTGGGTGGATTAGGTGTAGGTGGGCACTGAAGTACTTTAGAGCGAATGCAGGAGCGTTCTCGAGCGGAGGGAGCTTGAGAGGAGCAGGAGAAGGAGGACAAGGAGGAAGGGGACAAGAAGCGCTCTCCTCGCTCCCTCACCGCTAGTCACAGCTCAGGGACTTGCTGCAAACACTTTCTCCTTAGAGCCCTCACCGTCGACCCACTCCGCAACCTGCCCCTCGCCTTCCATGCTCTCGTCGAAGTGCCGCCCTCTCCTCGCCGTCCGCACCTCGTCCATGCTCTTATGACTCCCGCCTGAGCTTGTTGAGCGCATCGTGCGGCTCTCTTTCCCGACTCGAGGCAATCTAGCCAGCCACTGGAAGCGCCAGCGCATTCTCCGCTCGCTCTGCCTCATCTCGTCCTCCCTGCCGCGCCTGGCCCTACCTCAAGGAGCAAGTGTGCTTTGCTTGGCCAGTGCGCACGCCAGAACAAGAAGAAGGAGCCGGTGGAGATCCTCCACCCCGTCCAGTCCAACAAATCCATCCCGTGTTTCCTTTCCTCCCTGTTCTCCCCATTTTCCGTGCCCTCCCTCTTCCCCGTGTCCTCCTCGCCGTGCCTTTCATCCCCTCGATCTTCCCTCCGCCTGGGCGCCGGTTAGGGCGTGCGATCCAGTCCCTCCTCCGCAACCGAGCCAGCAGGAGAGAAGCGAAAAAACCGAAAGCAAAAGCCAGTCCCGATGCTCTTTGCCCCGTTCGAAGGCGAGATCTTGCCGAGAAGCACTGCAGTACATCGCAAGCACTCTGTCTACGCCGCCTTCACCCGCCCTTGCGCTGTTCCGGCACGAGCGAGCGGCTTCCTCGCGATCCAGAACTCGCAGTCGTAGGTGAACCTGCCCGGGAGAGAGTTGGGTCAGCCGACGTACTTGAAGTGAGAATGCAGTCGCCAAAAGGGCGTACTGGTACATCCCTGCAAGCGAGACGGAAGAAAGGCGGGTGAGCGGGAAAGGAGGGGCAGTGAGGCAGTGAAGGGCGAGCGCACCGAGGTCGTCTGCGGTGTAGCGGATGTTCTTCAGCGCTTGACGCTTCTCTATGGTGAAGCCGACGAGCTCGGCGAGGCGGAGGACGTCTGCGAGGCTGTTGCGATGCAGGAGAGGGAAGAAGGGGCGGATCAGCCTCAACAACCTTCGTTTTTCCACCTCGGCGGGATGCTGTGATGGCATGTCGGCGAAAGCAGGGGAAGATCGAAAGGAAGCCGGTGGAGACGCACGGCAGCTCCATGCCCGGGTTGCCGTAGTACAGCAGCGGGCCCTCGTTGATCCAGATAGCGCCGGGCTTTAGCGCTCGGAAGATGGTCTCAAAGTACGAGAGAAGGTTTGAGGCCTGGTCGTTGCCAAGCTGGCGATCAGTGCGCGCCGGTGGGAGTAGAACAAGGAAGAGGAAGCGCACCGTGTCGATGAAGAAAAGCGTTACGACAGCGTCGTACTTGGCTTCCTCCCTGAACAGCTCGAGGAAGTCTCCCGGCACGAACTCGAGCGGCACCTCGTCCTTGTCTCGACTGGGCACGACATCGGGGAACGAGACGGTGCGGAGGAGGTTTTCGGCCGAGCGTTGATGGGAGAAGTTGTGCAGGTAGGGGGAGAGAATGTGCTGGTTGGCGCGGGTGGTGCGAGTGAAGAGAAGGGAGGAGCCGAGGTTCATGAAATGCGAGACTGCGTGGTAGAAAGGGTGAGTCGAAGGGGAAAGGAAAGAAGGAGGAAAAGACCGGACAGTCGTTGGCGGCGGTGGAGAAGCCTGCAGGTTGGAGGAAACGTGAGCCGGTCTCGGGAAAGAATGAGGGGCCGGAGTCTTACCCAAGGAAGCGATCTCGTAGGCGAGTCGACCCAGACCGCATCCCGGAACAAGGACCTTCTTCCCCCTCGCCTCGCCGTGCTCTGCCCGCAGAGCATCCAATATGGGCGGGAAAAGCGCGTCCCGCTCGCCCTTGCCTTCGACGCTCCAGTCTCGCACAAAATGCTTGAGCGTCTGCAGAAAGACGGGAAAGAAGAAAAGGAAAAACCGGCCGTTGCATCAGCCGAAGGCTGCGAGCGGGGCTAGAAAGCGGATCCGAGCACACCTCGACCACCCTGCCGTCTTCCCTCCAGAGCCTGCTCCTTAGCCCGAGTGGGATGCCCTCCCTCCTGGCCTGCTCCGTCCCGAGCTGGGCGAGCAAGTCGGTCACGACAGCGTTGACCTCGTGCACCTGGTCCTCGGCGCGCGCGAGGGTGTCCTTCCAGCCGATCCTGTCGCCCAGGGCGCGGTGCCTCCTGGGCATGCGCTCGAAGGCGAGCCACTTGCGGTCGAGGCCGTGCTGCTGTGCGTCGGCGTAGCCTTGAAAGGAGCGGACTGCGACGGCGAGGTCGGAGGGTGTCTGGAGGCCTTGCGGGAGGGGAATGCGACTGAGAAGGGCGTAGATGGGGCGGGTGAGACGGCGGCGGAAGGGGCGGAGGAGCGACGGCGAGAGGACGCAAATCGAGACGAACGAGAACAGGGCGACGGTGAGCACCAGGGCTATCAGGGTGTGGTGAGGTTGCCGTGGCTCGTGCTGCGCCATCATACCAAGCAGCAGTAGCAGTCGAGCGGGAAGAAGGAGAGCCGCGACGAGAACGAAGGAGCGACTTGGACTCTGCCGCTTCACCTGCTGAGCCAGTCTTTCGCTAGACACGGTCCGAGAGCGGCTACACCCACGCCCACGAAGCAATCGGCGTACTTAGCCTCGCTCTTGCGCTCCCTCATCTTCACCTCCTCTCTCCCTCAAACCACCCCAAACCGCCGTCACACCAAAGGTGAGCGGGTCTGCGAGGTTTGTCCAGCAATTTCGGGCCTCACTGACCCTCTCGTTGCAGTTCGACCGCGCCCCGCGCTTCCTACGTCTCTCGACCCCCACCTCGTCCTCGTCCCCATTGGTCCTCTCCACTCAGGTGCGCACATCTCGCGCTTCAACTCGTGTAACAGCACCTCACACCTTTCACAGGCCGGACGGGGACAAAGCGCACGACCTTTCCCCATGTCTGCCAACTTCTTCCTCTCCTCGCACGCAAACCACCACCTCCACCCGCGCGCTGCGCTCTTCACCGCCCGCGTAGACGACTTGCGACATGCGACGGAGCAGGAGCTCGCATGGATAGAAATTTGGTCGGCTGGAGGTGCGTCCTCACCATCTCCTTCTCCCTCTTTCCCTTCTCCGGAACCCTCACTTCCCGCTCATTTAGCGAAACTGCCAATCGCTTACTCGTCCACCTCCACATAGCCATGCAGAAGATCTGCAAGCGCCTGTCGCTCCGCCAGCAAGTCCTCGCCACCGCCGTCGTCTTCTTCCGCCGCTTCTACCTGCGTAACTCCTACGCCGAGTCGGACCCGCTCCTCGTTGCCGCAGCCTGCTGTTACGTTGCCGCAAAGGCGGAGGAGACGCCCGTGCATGTCAAGAGCGCGGTGCAGGAAGCCAAGATCGTCTTCAGCGGTGCGCTTCCCACCCCGCTGTGCTCCCCCTTTCTTCTCGCTAGCTGACCTTCGAGCACGATCGAGCAGACATGGGCTTCGCAACCTTCCCGTCCGACAACCACCGCCTCGCCGAGATGGAGTTCTACCTCCTCGAGGAGCTCGACTTCCACCTCGTCGTCTACCACCCGTACCGCGCGCTCGTCCAGCTGTGCGGGCGGGACGGCGGGCCGCAGGGGCTCGCGGGCGGAGAGGAGGGCAGGGTGAACAGGAAGAAGATGCTCGAAATGGATGACACGGCGCTGCAGATGGCTTGGTGCGTTTTCTCCCTTTCTTAGGTCTGCGAGCCGCTGCGCCTACTTCCGCTTAGCCTGAGGCTTCCTCTCCACTCAAACGCAGGTTCATCATTAATGACACCTACCGCTCCTCCCTCCCCCTCATCCACCCGCCCCACCTACTCGCCGTCGCCGCCATCTACCTCGCCTTCGCGCTGCACCCGCCCGCGTCCTGCTCCGCCGACATCCTCCCTCCTGCACCGGGCAGCAAGACCACGAAGGAGAAGAAGGAGGACGCCAGCCCGACCAAGCCAGCGGCAGGCGGGATCGCCGGCCGGACGCGGCGGGCGTCGCAGGACGCGACTGCCTCCGGCACTGCTCCTTCCGCCTCTGCCGCCAGCGCCGCCGCCGCAGCATCAGCGACTTCGAAAGGCCCCGGCGGCCACACGGACCCGATCACGTTCCTCGCGTCGCTGCAGATCGACCAGTCGCTCGTGCTCGAGATCGTGCAGGAGATCATCGCGCTGTACGATGTCTGGGCGGGGCTCGAGGGCGGCGTCGCGGCTGCTTCGGGCGCGTCGGCCGGCGGAGCGGCGGGAGGAGCGGGAGGAGCGGGAGGAGCGAGCGGGCTGGGAGTGAGCGCCGCGCAGGCGATGACCTCGCGCTACTTGCGGGGTGTCGACACCTCCGGCGCCGCTTCTCCTACGTCCGTCGCGAGTGGCGGAGCGGGCGGGAAGCAGCCGACCCCGGACGAGCGCGTGCTGGCCGTCATCCGGCGGATGCAGGACAGCCGGATGCGCGAGCTCAAGGAGGAGCGGGAGAGGCAGCAGCAGGGCGCGAGGGCGGCGGCGATGGGGCAGCAGGGGCAGGGTGGGGTCGGGAGGAGGGCGGGCTGAGGAGGGAGGAGGACGGGATGAAGGAGAGGGCGAACAGGGGAGAACGACGGACGGGTGCGTGGTTGTCCCGCCTTCCCCTCTTCCTCCGTCATTACTGACGAGTGTCTTCCTGGCCTTGTCCAGCTATCCGCCTCACGCGCCTCCCTCCGCTACGAACTCCTTCGTTCGGATCCACCTCACCTGAGCAGTCCCTCTGCTTGCAAAATCGTCGGCGGCGACGGCGTCCACGCCACTCCAGGCCACTGTTGAAGGGCCAGCGAGCGCTCTCTCCTGCTCCTAGGCAGCTCTTCCCGACCCTTCGCCCGACGTGCGCATCTCCTTCCTCTTCCCTGCCTTGCCTTCTTCCATCTCAACTCAGGTTCGCTGATCTCTTTCTCTTGTACCTCTTCTTACAGCTAGACATAGCTCGCAGCTCTTCGTAGCTATGCGCCCTCGTTCGCACCGCAACCTGGAGATTGCAGTACAGGCTTTCCCCCTTTTTCTCGTTGGCCATCTCCTTCTTCGCCCACTCCTGCCCGTCCCCGTCTCAGCGACACCGCATGAGGTCCCGCGCTCTTCTCCCCTATGCAAATTATCGCGAGCCGTCATCGGCCTGCGAAGAGGCGGAAAAGGCGAGAGGAAAAACCGCACAACACGCGCAATGATCCCTGCGAAGATCCGACACTCTTGCGTGAAGTATTGAGTAGATGCATGCGCAAGAACAGGAAGGGGAAGGTCGCGGCTGTCGAGGTCAGCTGGTTTCGACTTGGCGGTGAGGAGAACCAAGTGGATGCGCTCGCTTCTCTCGCTCCTTCCTCTCACTTACAGGTTTCCCCGCTTGCACCGACCTCTGTCTACCCTCCCACACCCCCACGCCGCCCCCTCAGCCCGTCCATCTGCCATGTCCCGTTCTGGCCGTGTTGCTACTCCTCGCTTCTCGACCGTCCCGCTGATGGAGGACCCGCCTCTGATCGGTACGCACTCTTTCCACTCCCCGTGTACCCCCTCCAACCCTCCCGACCAGCCCCCAAGCGGCCGTCGCTTTTCTGCAACTTTCCCCTCCTCCCTCATCTCACTCTGCTTTGCGTGCTCACCCAGGTGTCATTGGCGGGTCCGGCCTCTACAAGCTCGACAACCTCACCATCGAGCGCACCCTCAACCCCGTCACCGTTCGCTCCCTCCTGATCACGCTCTCGAACCCTGCCTCTCCCCCACTAACCCCCTCCCTTCCCTCCCTTTCCTCTTCTCCAAACAGCCTTGGGGCTCGCCCTCGTCGCCCATCTCGATCGTCACCATCGACACCCCCCAGGGCCCCGTCAAGGCCGCCTTCCTCGCCCGCCACGGCCCGCACCACAACATCCCGCCCTCGAACGTGCCCGCGCGCGCCAACATTGCCGCCCTCAAGCACCTCGGCGTCAAGGCCATCGTCGCCTTCACCGCCGTTGGCAGTCTCCGCGAGGAGGTCCGCCCGGGCGACATTGTCGTGCCCGACCAGATCATCGACCGCACCAAGGTGAGCTGGCGCCTCGGGGGCCGTTTTCGCCCCTTTCCCTTGCACATTACGCAGTTCAGAGGGGGCCCATGCCATTCTCGAAGGCTTGGTAGACTGACGAACCCGTTTGGCGTGCAGGGCATCCGCCCGTCGACGTTCTTCGACGGCACCATGGTCGCGCACGCCATGTTCGGCGAGCCGTTCGACGTCTCGCTGCGCGAGTTCATCATCCCGCACGTCCGCGACGCGATCAACACGTTCGAGGGCCACATCAACCCGGCGGACCAGCCGCGCCTGCACGACAAGCAGACGCTCGTCGTCATGGAGGGCCCGCAGTTCTCGACCCGCGCCGAGAGCCTCATGTACCGCCAGTGGGGCGGCGACATCATCAACATGAGCGCCATTCCCGAGTCGAAGCTCGCCCGCGAGGCGGAGATTGCGTGCGTTCTCGTTCGCCTTTCTCTTTCC
The DNA here is from genome assembly GCA_029873605.1 of Rhodosporidiobolus sp. SP3-3/4. NCBI lineage: Eukaryota > Fungi > Basidiomycota > Microbotryomycetes > Sporidiobolales > Sporidiobolaceae > Rhodosporidiobolus > Rhodosporidiobolus sp. SP3-3/4. Next base: position 40,655 of record JAQJIZ010000005.1, read on the forward strand.
GAGAGTGCCTCCTTGACTAACTCTTCCTCTCTTCCCCTTGCCCTTTTCTTGCCCGCGCTTACTCCTCCCCATCGCATCGTTCTGCTAACTTCGCCTACCCACAGTTACGCCGTCGTTGCCACTTCGACTGACTACGACGCTTGGAGGGAGGGTGCCGCGCCGGTCACGGTCGGTGCGTCTTCTTACCTTCTTTTCTGCACCCCGCCGCCGCCTTCTGACCATCTCTGCTTGCCACGGGACTTAGAGGAGGTACTCAAGACATTGAGCGTGAACAGCAACCTGTCCAAGCACATCACGGCCTCGATCCTGGGCTCCGTTCACCAAGCCGTCGCCAACAAGGAGATCGCCACTGCCGCCCCCGGCTCGATGCAATTCTCGCTCATGACGAACAAGCAGCAGGTCGACGCCGAGGAGGGCTTCCGCCTCCGCTACATCCTCCCGCAGTACTTTGAGCAGTTCGAGGACCCGAGCTCGACGCGCGTGCGCTCGCGCTCGCGCCCCAGGACCGAGGACGTCGACGACTCGCAGGGCTCGTACGGCGTCCCGCTCGGCCGTGTGCAGGAGTAGGCGTGCTTGTTCCCCTCCCCTTTCGACCCGCTTGACCTACCATACAAAAAGCGCCTGTACCCTTCTCGGTTCTCCCCCATCGTAGTCCCCCGGTCTGATCAGTGCCGAAAGCAAAAGTCGATCGCGACGCCTTTTCTCGCGCGTTTCTGATTCTCTGCCCGTCCACCGTCGGCGGATCGCGAACTGGCAGACAATTCTCCCGCGAAGAGGAGCAGGAGATGGCAAGATGCAGAAGATGGCAAAATGCAGCGGAGAACATCTACAACGCTGAGGGAGAAAAGGGGGTTTAGGTGCAAGACAAAGGTGGCTGTTCAGGAAAACGGCGGATTTGGGGTCGGGGCTGGTAGCCCTGGATGATGTAGTGCGAACGCTTGACATCAGTGATCATCCGGAGAGTGGAAGAAGCCGGAGAGGGCGGAGAGAAGCCAGGGCAAGAAGGGAGGAGAACAACCGAAGACGCACTTGCTACGGCTCCGGGCGTGCCCCTCGGTCCTCGCTGGCGAGGCGTTTTCTCTTGGCGTCCTCGGCAAGCGCCCGCTTGCGTTGTTTCGCAACTGCAACAACAAGAGGTTGTCAGCAAGAAGGAGAAGGATTAGGAGAAGGAAGAAGTGGCACGCACCGTTCGCCATGCCTTGCAGAACCAAGCTCTCCAATTTCTCGTCCTCCTTTGCAGACAGCGCGGGCTTGAACTCCGTGTACAACTGGAACCAGGACGGCCGATCGCCCGCGCGATGCTGCAGCTCGTGGCGGTTTGGTCCGAGGAGAGAGCGCTCTGCGAGGAGGTCTTGGCGGAAGGAGAGGATCTTTGAGGGGAACTTGGTCGAGAGGAAGCGCTCGAAGAGATGGTGCTTCTGGCTCAGAGACATGGTCTCGTAGCGCCGGAAGAGGTCGAGGGTGCCGAAGACGAGGCGGCCCTTGTCATCTGCGGAAGCAGGGACGAATCAGTTCTGCTCAAGCATGACAGAGGAGAGAGAGCGGGTTTGAGAGGGGAACAGTAATTGAGAAGAAGAGGAGAAACCGAGCCTACAGCCCACGCCTTTCCTCAACAACCACTCCATCTCCATCTTGGTAAGCAGCTTGATAGTCTCGTCGTTCGACACGAGCTCAAAGTGGTGTGCTTGAAGGTAAATGACGCGCTCAAGGACTGCCAAGGACCAGTCAGTTTGGGAAAAAGGAGCAAGAAAAAGGGAAGAGCGCACCCTTGATCATGTCCGAACAGGCCTGCCACCTGTACGCGCTCTGTAGCTCGTGCTCCTTCTTGGCCAAAGCCCGATCGATGAGGTCCTGCACCATCGACGGCGTGGCGACCTCGTCGTCCTCGCGGTGAATCACCGGCAGGTCTCCTTCCTTCTCCAGCCAGCACGCGTGCGCCGCCTCGAGCTCGAGGTCCTTGAGGGGCGGGATGAGCGCCGCAGTGGCGCAAAGAGGCGAAGGTGAAGGGAAGCGAAGAGGGCGTGCAAGGTGCGAGAAGGTGGAAGCGCCGTTGGGGGAGCAGCTACGAGTGGCCAGCGTCGAGCGGCAGAGAGCAGAGAGCATAGCCAAGTACCTCGTGCGGGTTGCGAGCGGTAGAGCCGGAAGCGAGAGAGCGAGGACGCCCTCAGCACAATCCAACGTCTTGTATTCACGATTGTATTGTAACAAAGCCAATGAACAACTCGAAAGCAACAATGGCGGGCAAGGGAAGGTCGGCCTGACAGTCGCGTAAAGGAACCGTCACTGTGCTGTCGCGCTCTTCTGCATCGCCGCTAGAGGAGAGAAGAGCATCTTGCCGGGTACTTCTACAACTCCCCCGCGGCCGCGCCTCCCAGCACCGGGAACGCCCTGAGCTCCCGCAACGCCTCCCACCGCCGGTCCTTCCACGCCTCCATCAGCACGAACAGCGCGTCCTCGGCCGCGCGCTCCCACACCTGCGCGGGCTCCTTGACCCCCTGCAGCAGGAAAACCGGTGCGGCCATCCCAACGTTGCCCATCGCCTCGACGAGCATTCCCTGCACGTCCCTGCCGAGTAGGGTGCTCCACCCGTCCGCGCCGAGCCACAAGCTCATCCACGCGAGCGCGACGGCGCTGCCGAGCCCGGCGCCGACGACGACCTGCGCGGGCGTGTGGTGCCCGAGGCGGACGCGGGACCAGCAGACGTTGACGGTCCCGGCGAGGAAGAAGGCCGCGAGCGCGATGCGGGTCGAGCGCTGGCCGAGCGAGCCGGCAAAGTGGCGCCAGAAGGAGGGCTGGGCGGCGCCCGGTCCGACCGCGGCCGCGAGGGTCGAGAAGCGGTCGTAGAAGGGGAGGAGGGCGGTCACGCGCGGGTGGAGCGGGAGGAGGAGGGACGAGAGGGAGAGGTAGGTGCCGAAGAAGGCGATCGAGGACGAGTGCGTCGAGGGCATGCCGTACGTCTTTTGGTACTTCTTGGCTCCGACGGGGCGCGGCTGGCGGATGAAGCGCTTGAGGATCTTGGCTGCGGAGGAAGAAAAGGGTCAGGTGCACCAGGAAGAGAGAAAAAGGGAGGGGGACGGACCACTGAAGGCTGCGACCAAAGTCCCCGCGCCAAAGTAGAGGGAGTGGGCGGTGCGGATGCGGAGGATAAAGTAGGCCGTGAGGGTGGTTACGACAAACTGGGTGTTCTGGAGGACGTAGAGCCAGGCTTGTCGGAGCATGATGTCGACGAGGTGGGGGAGGACGAAGACGATAGGGAGAGCTAGCCGGGTCGCGGTCGACGCGTGAGGGTGTTGAGAGTGCCTCGAGAGTACTTTCTGTCGAGCAGAGTGAGCACGAGTGGGTGGTGGAAGAGCAAGAGTTCGCTTGCAAGTCGAGGACGAGGTTGGCTTGCTCCCACTCGCTACGACCTGCTGCCACTGCCTACCATGCAGCGGATACCGACACAGCTGCTCCTCATCCCGCGCCACAGCGCCCCTCCCTGCATCCGCCTGCTGTCGCTGTCCTCTTCGCGCTCCTTCTCGACTTCTCCCTCCGCCCTCTCCAAAGGGCGCAAACGCATCAAGTTCGCACCGCAACCCGTCGCAGTCCCACCACACGCAACAGAGGTGCCCGGTCAGGCCGGCACGGACGTCGGCGCGAGCGGAGCACGGCGAGGCGGGCTGTTCGAGGCGGACAAGGCAGACGAGGTCACGCCGGACGACGTCGAGCAGGACATGCTCCGGCACCAGGAGCAGCTCAGGAACGAGGTCGACGGGCAGGGCGAGCGGGAGAACCTTGCAGGGACGGACGTCGCCCAGGGAGGACAAGGGACGGTCAAGGCGGCGCCAGGCTCTGCAGCCGGACAGGAGGGACAGTACGGTGCGTCGTCCCTTTCTCGCTCCTTTCCTGCTTCTATCTCTCACGAGAGAGAGCGTGGGCGATATAGGATGCTGCACCGCGTTTTCTCCCTCCCTTGCTGACCCTTTTCTCCCCGTCCAGGACCCGAAAAGACGATCTACGAGACCGAGGTGCCCTACAACGTCGCGCTTATGCTTACGACGTCGTACGTGATCGGCGTCTTCTGCTTCGCCATGGCCGACCTCGCCCGCGTCGGCGTCGAGGAGTACGAGGAGGACTCGGGCGAGTACAAGGTCGCGAGCGCGTGGAAGCGCTACCCGCTCGCCGCTGGCGCAGCAGTGGTTGGCGCTGGAGTCGTGATCTGGGGCTCGCTCGCGCCTACTCGGTGCGCATCCTTCCGTCTTCTCCTTGCTCATCTCCCTACTCATCCTTTTTCTCCCCTAGCCTCATCACCAAGATGACCCTCCGCCGCTCCGCCGCCTCCGCTTCCTCCCCCTACCCCTTCCCGCGCGACTCTCTCGTCACCCTGCACAACCCGCTTTCGAACGTCCTCGGCAAGCTGAGGATCCAGCCTCGCTCCGTCCCGCTCTCCCGCATCCACCTCCTCGGCCCGCTCACCGACTCGAAGCCCTACCACCCGCTCATCCTGAACGAGGCAAAAAAGGCCGGGGTGCGTCTCTCCCTCCTTCCTCGTTTACCCTGATCTAATCCTCTTCTCCCTCTCCAGCGCCTCGAATCCCTTCTCTCCAAGATCGGCCTCGGCTCGTCGTCCTCGCCCGCGTCGCGCAAGCCGCTCAAGAAGGGCACGCACTCGCCCATCATCGTCGAGGGCGACCGCGCGACGTACTCGCTTGCGCTCAAGAAGCCGAGCACAGCGAAGAGGGGGCCCTGGTGCAGCGACTGGGCCGCGCTCGAGCGCGCGCTGCTCAACGTCGACGAGGCCAAGTGGGCGAAGAAGCCGTAGATAGCGTTCGAGGGGTGAAAGCGGGTGCAAGTCGTTTCCCGCGAGTTGTGCGCGGGCGAGAACTGGTTCCGCGCTTGGGGCAAGATATGCTCGAGGGCGACAGGGGGGACCTGGAGCGGGAGTCCGGGGTGGTCTGGCCGAAAAGCGGAGTGGCCTCTTTCCGCAAGAAAGTCCGTCGCCGCTCTTTTCTGCTCCTGCTCCCTCCCCTCACCCGCTTGCACGCTCCTCTCGCCTGTCCCCGTTCCCCAGGAGCGCGCACCGTGCCATGGCGTTCGTGTTCCGGTCCTACAGTGCGTCCTGAGCGCTCCGTCGCCTTCACCCAGCGCCACGAGCTGATCCTCATCTCCCTCGCCCCCAGTCCGCCTGCTGCAGCGCTACACCCTTCCGACTCAGATTGCGACTGCTGCTACGACGTCTGCGACGGGGGATTTGGTGTACCAGCTCGGGTTCGAGGGCAAGTCGCTCGACGAGGTCGAAGTACGTTCTCGCTCCTTCCCTCGCTCCCACACCGCTTCTAGGACACGCTGGGCCTGTGGGACGCGTCCATCCACCCTCCATGCAGCCCCTCCCGCTTCCTCGTGCTCGCACACGACCTGCACCGCCCAGCGGACCTCGCCGACCACTTCCTCCGCCCCATCGGGCCAGATCGATACTTGTCGCTCACCTTGCTTCCTCGCTCGCAGTGGCACAAGACCGGGCGGCTGATGGTCTACGGCGCGTTCGTCTGGGCACCGCTTTCGGTGCGTCTGCGTCCCTTCCTTTCGAGGAGGTCGAGCGAGGCTGACCCTGTTCTCACGCGCAGAACCGCTGGCACCGGGTATTGGCGAGCATCAACCTGCAGGGGAGGATCAAGAGTGAGTTGCGGTTCCGTTATCGCGCTTTCGCGCCGCGAAAAGAGGGGAAGAAGAGGAGGAAGAAGAGGGGAGGAAGTGCACTTCCACACACTGGCAGCGCCGCTTCCCCCCCATTGGGCACTCCGCGACCTTCACACACCCCTACTGACCCACCACTTATCTCTGCCGACTGCAGCGACCCTCGCCCGCACCGCGACCGACCTCGCCATCTTCTCCCCCTTCGCGACCTGCCTGTTCTACTCGGTGCAAGGGACGTTTGAGGGCCGGCCGTTCCGGACACCAGCGCTGGGGATCGACGGGTCGGAGCGGCCGCAGGGGATCTACGAGCGGTTGGAGGAGAGACTGTGGCCGACGGTGCAGAAGCGTGCGTTTTCTTTTCCTCTTTTCTTCCAGTGTCCTCCTCCCTTTCTTCCTTTCTGGGAGCGTACGACCGCTCGTCGTCGAGGAGAAACGCAAAGCAGAGGAGACTGACGCCTCCGCCCTCGCGCAGAATGGTGCCTCTTCGGCTTCGCCAACCTGATCAACCTGTCCGTCGTGCCCATCTACGCCCGCCCGCCCTTTATGAACATCTTCTCGCTCGTCTGGAACGTCTACCTCGCCTCGGCGCAGGCGCAGGGCGAGATCCCCGCCGGCCTCGACGGCAAGGTGACGGACCGCGAGATGGCCGTCGCCGCCGTCGAGGTGATGGAGTAGAGGCGTTGCGCCCGCCGCGCTCGTCAGGACCTAGACATAGACATTCTCCCTCTCTCTCGTTTCAACCACCCCTGCATACTCAGATACCCCCGCCGTCCCGCCGTCTCTTCGTTTTTTCCCTCGTTGTCATATTCCCCTCATCGTTTCCTTGTTGTCAACCCAGATCCGCTCGTTCAGCCGCGTCTATGCCGTCGTGCGAGCTGTGCGAGATGCGGTCGTGCTCGCCGTTGGCCTGGGCGGCGACTGGCTTTCGTCAAGCTGGAGGAACGGAAGAAAACCGGATTCTTCCCTGTGCCCTCCCACCGCAGCGACAGCTCCCTTCTGTAGGACGATATAGATCGTCTCCCTGAGTCTCGTGCGACATACTGAGCTCGCCAGGCTGAGACGCAGCACGATGCGACCGCGGTCAAAGTGCTCTTTTTCCTCGTCCGCTTGCCCAGCTTCGCTCGTTCGGCTCGCGAGCCGCTTCCGCGATCGTATCTCAAGAGGAACTGCCAAGTACAGGCGGACTGCGCGACGCTGTCCATGCAGCGGAACGCGGTCCTCCTTCCCTCCCTTGCTCCCATCCCTCCCTCCTCGGCACTCGCGCCGCCTCCCATGCGTTCCGCACACCGCCTGAGGCTGCGTACGAGGCCGAGGGGCCACTTGCGCGCTATTTGCAGCGCTTCGCACGCCTCGACGGCCCGACCTGCTGGCGATCATTCGGCGCGTTTCGTGCTGCTCTCGCGGCCCTTGCAGCGCTAGCGACGCCTCTCTCACTCTCCCATACTCACTACAAGACCACGGCGCTGCTCCTGCGCGCTGTCCCCCGCTGCCCCGAGCTTCCAGCCTAGCACCTCATCCTCCCCCACTCCGCACCTTGTCCACCTTCACCAACCATGCCTGCCGCGCCGTACACGCTCGAGACGTTCGCCACGGCGGATCTCGACGAGGTGCTGTCGCGTCTCACCACGAAGGAGAAGATCTCGCTGCTGGCTGGTCCTGTACGTCTCCTTGTCCTCCCTGTCCCCTCCTTCACCTGCACCTGCTCCCGCCTTCTGTGCGCAAGACTCTTGTACCCTACTCAAATAGACTCTCTCGAGCCATCACGCTGACCCGAACCGCCCGCGCAGGACTGGTGGAACACGACCGCGATTCCTCGAGTCGGAGTGCCGCACATCAAGTGCTCCGATGGCCCGAACGGCGTCCGCGGCTCGTCGCACTTCCTCCCTACGCCCGCGCAGACGCTTCCCTCCGCAACGGCCCTCGGCGCGACCTTCGACGTTGCCGCCATCGAGCGCATGGGCGAGGTCCTCGCGCACGAGTGCAAGGCCAAGGGCAGCTCGCTGCTTCTCGCGCCGACGATCAACATCCAGAGGAACCCGCTGAACGGAAGGGTGCGTCTATCCGTCCTCCGTCTCCCTCCCGTCCATCCTGACCTTTCTCTCCCTCTTGCCCGAACCCAGGCCTTCGAGTCTTTCGCCGAAGACCCGCATCTTAGCGGCCACCTCGCCGCTGCGTACGTCAACGGCCTACAGAAGAACGGCGTGGGCGCTACCATCAAGCACTTTGTCTGCAATGACCAAGAGCACGAGCGCCTCTCGGTCGACGTGATCGTGCCGGAGCGTGGTGCGTCCTTGTCCTAACACACTCACTTCCTTTTGCTGACTTGAGGCGAAATAGCCCTTCGAGAGATCTACCTCAAGCCGTTCGAGATCGCCCAGCGCCTTTCCAAGCCATGGTCGTTCATGACCAGCTACTCAAGGCTGAACGGCGTGCACGGTGGGTCTTTTCTTCCCCCCCTTACCTTCCCTTGGGCACTAAGACTAATTGCCCGGACAGCCTCGGAGAGTAAGGAGCTCCTCCAGGACATCCTGCGCGGCGAGTGGGGCTTTGACGGGCTCGTCATGAGTGACTGGTGCGCTTCCGTCCCATTCTGGTCTCTATTCTCTCCTGACGCTCTGCATTCGTAGGACCGGCACTTACTCGACCGACACCGCCATCAATGCCGGCCTCGACCTGGAGATGTGCGTGCTCTTCTTCTCCTCTTTCCCCGAAGCTCTACTAACCTTCCTCCCGCAGGCCTGGTCCGACTCGCTTCCGCGGTGACCTCGCCAACCACCTTATTGCTGCTGGCAAGATCGAGCTCGAGACGCTCGACGCCCGCGCCTACGCCGTCCTCCAGGTTCGGCTTCTGCCTTCCTCCTTCTTCCGTTCGAGCTGACTTCCTCTCTCCCTGCAGATCGTCCAGCGCGCCATCCTCGGCGACATCGACCTCGTCCGCAACAACACGCAGCCCGAGGTCCCGAGCGACAACGCCGACGACCGCGCCGCCTGCCGCGACGTGACCGCGGAGACGGTCGTCCTGCTCAAGAACGACAAGAACGTCCTCCCGCTCAAGAAGGACAAGCTCAAGAAGATTGCCGTTATCGGTCCGAACGCTAAGACGCGCACTGTGAGCGGAGGAGGCTCTGCGTGCGCTTCTTTCTCTTTTTCTTCCTCTGCCCGTTCCGTTGTCCCTGGACTGACTGTTCCTCCACAGCTACCTCACCGCCTCCTACGTTATCACCCCGCTCGACGGCATCAAGGAGGCTGTCGGTGGACAGGCAGAGATCGTCTATGCGCCGGGCTGCTACGCCCACCGCTACCTCCCCATGCTTGACGGCTGGATCAAGACCAAGGACGGCAAGCCGGGCGTGCGTCGTCTCCTGCAATCCCTCTCCCTCATACCCTTTGACCCTCTCTTCTTCATAGTGGACCTCCTCGTTCTTCAACGAAGACCCCTCAATGGGTGCCGCGCCCGTCGCCGTCCACACCATGCTCGGCACCCGCATCCGCGTCAACGACGAGAAGCCCAAGGGCCTCGGCGAGCTCTTCTACATCAACGTCGAGGGCTACCTCACCGCCGAGCAGACGGGCCCGTTCGACCTCGGTATCTCGCTCGTCGGGCGCGCGCAGGTCTTTGTCGACGACAAGCTCGTGATTGACAATGGCTGGGAGACGAAGCAGACTCGCGGGGCGTCGTTCTACGGCAGGCTTCTTTTCCTTCTTCGCCTCGCTCGCCTCGGGACTGACTTGGCCTTTTTCTCTAGGACTCGGCACCATCGAGGAGGTTGGCTCTGTCGACTTTGAGGCGGGCAAGACGTACAAGGTGCGCGGTTTTCAACCTTCCAGACCCTCTTCACCTTAAGTACTCACCCTTTTCCTCCTCAGGTCACGGTCAAGTACACCAACCACCCTCGCCCGCTCAACGACGACGAGGCCGAGCTCGCGACCGGAAAGCAGCCGTCGATCATGATGGCCGCGCTCCGCCTCGGCGGCGCGCCGCACATCGTCGAGGACGACGCGATCGAGGAGGCGGTCCAGCTGGCAAAGGAGGCGGATGCAGCGGTCGTCGTCATCGGGACGACTATGGTGCGCTTTGCTTCCCAGCTCCTTTGCACCCTTTTCTGTTCAAGTGCAAAGCTGACCTTTCTTCGCAGGACTGGGAGTCGGAAGGCGCCGACCGCGCCTCGCTCGCCCTGCCCGGCCGCACCGACGAGCTCGTCCGCAAGGTCCTCGCCGTCGCGCCCAACGCCATCGTCGTCAACCAGTCCGGCTCGGCGGTCGCATTCCCGTGGATCAGCGAGGCAAACACCGTCCTCCAGGCGTGGTTTGGCGGCAACGAGGTCGGGCGGGGTATCGCCGACGTGCTATTCGGCAAGGTCAACCCGAGCGCGAGGATGCCGCTCAGCTTCCCGCACCAGATTGAGGACTGCACGGCGCACCTCAACTGGCAGGCGGAGAGCGGCAGGGTCACCTACGGCGAGGGCATCTTCGTGCGCTTTCCTTTCTTCTTTCCCCAATGCTCGACTCGCGCATTCTCTTCTCTCCCCTCGCCATCCTGACTCCCTTCGCCAAACAGGTCGGCTACCGCGGCTACGAGGAGACGAAGAAGGATCCGATGTTTGCGTTCGGCGAGGGTCTTTCCTACACTACTTTCGGTACGCCCGCTTCCCTCCTTTTCTTTTCCCCGGTCCTGCTTACCTTCTTATCCCTCGCAGAGCAAAAGGACCTCAAGATCTCCTCTTTCAACGCCGCGCCCTCTTCCCCCTCCGACCTCTCCCTCTCCGCAACCATCACCGTCACCAACACCGGCCCCGTCTCCGGCCGGGACGTCGTCGAGCTCTACATCCTGCCTCCTCCGTCCTCCGCGTACCGCCGCGCCCCCCGCGAGCTCAAAGCCTTCGCCAAGACGCGCCTCCTCCAGCCGGGCGAGAGCGAAACCGTGACGCTCGAGCTCGACAAAGGCGCATTTGCGTACTGGCGCGACGCGGACGACTCGAAGCACGGGTGGGTCGCCGAGAAGGGCGAGTACACCCTCTCGGCGCAGAGGAGCGCGAGGGCGAGGGACGTCGTTGCGACGGTCAAGGTCGGCCTCGAGAAAACGCTGTACTGGCGCGGGCTGTAGAGTGAAGACTCGTTCCTGTAGATAGATTCAAGAAGCTGTGCCTAGCAACCATGCCTCCGTTCTTTCCCGCCCTCGCCAGGTCAGACGAGCGAGAGTCGAGGGGTAAGAGAAAGACTGGCTGCCATACAGCAAGTCCGGCAGCCAACGCCATGAGTTCAGGTCTATGAGCACACGTGCGGCGAGGGAGACTAGAAGGGGCGGGTATGGACCCGCGAGAAAGGCAAAGAAGAGGGGGTATGTACGTCGAGAAGAGGTCAAGTACGGCCGGGCCGGCGGGTCGTGCATAACGTGCGCATGGGTAAAGGTAGTTAGGCAGAGGGAGGGGAAGTGTCCTTGAGCGAGAGTGAGAGTAGGTGACAAGTCGGAGGGGAGATAGGTCGAAAGGGAGGCGAAGGGGGGATTAGGCGCGCTGGCCGAACCCGACGCGGTTGTTCTCGAAGTCGAAGACGGAGACGACGTTGCGGAGGAAGACGCCGCCGACGACTGCGTGATGGGGCGCATCAGCATTGGAAGGATTGGAAGGAGAACATCGAGGGAAGAAAGGAAGACGCACCCCACGAGTCGAGGCCGATGTCTTGGCCGACGACACCGGCAACGCACCACAGGCTCTGTGAGGAATGAGCGAGGTGAGAAAGAGGGGCGGGAAAAAGGAAGGAAAGAAGAAAAGCTCACGTTCTCCTCCGTCAGGCCGAGGTTCATGTCTGCGAGCCACGAGAAGCACAGTCAGTACCGCTTCCTAGTCCTTCGTGGCCATTTGCATCTGGCACGGCGCAAGGCGGCGGCCAAAACGAAGGAGGTAGAGGCAGAACGCACAGTCCTGGTCGATCGAGTAGCTCTGGCCGTTGAAGGTGAGCTCGATAGTGAACGGCTTGTCGCACTCGTACATGTAGTATCTGTCGCGCAGTAGGGGAAGGAAGACACGTCATCAGCATGTGTGCCGATCTGCTGCTGTGCCGATCTGCTGCAAGTTCCGCCAGGCGCGGTTCGGAAACCTAGAGGGGAAAGGGACGCACCCGTTCTTCCAGCGGCGCGCGGTCGGGACCTTGGCGAAGAGATGGGCAATTTCGGTAGGCGGGCCCTGCAGGAGGAAGAAGGCAGAAAAGGGGAGAAGGTCAGTCGAGAAGAGCTGGAGGAGAGGAAGAGGGAACGCACGATGACGAGGGTCGTGCCGGTGCTATTTAGGGAGGCAGAAGGACATTAGCGCCAGATCGGGGCGAGGAGAAGGAAAAAGGGAAGACGCACTCGATGGCCATGTTCTGGTTCGTGTTGGTGACCGTGCCGTTCGTGCCCGCATCGCCCTGAACCATCCAGTCTGTGCATTGCCAGCCGATCCTCATCAGTCTTGTGACGCGAGCCGTAGAGACTGAACCGAGAGGGACAAGCACGCACAGCCCTGCCCGGTGACGAGCGTCCAGTTGAGCTCGCCGCTGACCTTGGTCTGGTCGTAACCGCCGAGGAAGAGTTCGCCGTCGTCGGCGTCGCCGAGCGTGAAGGAGAAGACCTTCTCGCCGACGTGGCCCTCCGAGTAGAGCGTGTCGAAGAAGGGCGACTGGTTGATGTTCGAGAGCGAGGGGTAGGCCATCCCTACCGGTGCACGTCGATCGGATCAGCCAAGAGCGAAGAGGCCAAAGGGAAGAAAGGGGAGCGCACCGAGGATGCCGTCGATGGGCGTGTCCCCAAACTCCGTTCCCATGTCGCTGATGACCGCCAAACTCTGGTTCTCCGCCTGCAAGCCCGCGACGCCGACCGTCTCGGTGTAGACCGGGCCGGCGACGGTCGAGCCGTCGCCGTAGAAGATGCTGAAGTCGGCGCCGGTCGCGTGCGCGGTCGACGACGCGTTCGGGTTGAAGGTCGTCAGGCTCGAGTCGCCGACGCCCGGGCCGGGGATCCAGAGGTCCGACGAGCCGGAGTCGAACACCTGGTCGGGAAGAGGGTCAGAGAGGTCGTCAAAAGAAGAAGAAGGGCGAGGAAAAGACGCACGACGGTAAAGTCCTGCGGCGGCGTCCCGACCGTGATCGATCCCGCCCACATGCTCCCATCGAGGTAGTTGGTCAACGCGGTGCTTGCGGTGCTCGCCTGGCGCTTGCCGAGCAAGCCGCCCGTCAAGCCGCTCAAGAGCCCGCCGTCGGCCGCCTGGCTCGTGAGCTTGGTCCAGCTCTGGAAGAGGTCGACGGTGAACCCGGGCAGGAGCGTGTCCGTGTGCTGGTAGACGCGCGACGCGCCTGCCGTGTACTTGTCCGAGATGCTCACGAGTGCCGACCGGAGCGAGTCGAGGTCGACGACGCCGAGCCCTTCTTCCTCCTCGTCCGCGGTGGTCGAGTTGGACGAGGCGGCGTGAGAGGTGCCGTCCTGGCGGTGCCTTTGTGCGCGGACGCGGTCGAACCAGAAACGGTGACGCTTGACGAGCGGGATGCGGACACCGCCCGAGGAAGAGGAGTCGCGGGTCGAGAGTCGCGCCGGGCGGGACGAGTGGGAGCTGGGCGAGGCGAGGGCGGTGGTCGGGGCGCTGAGGGCGGCGAGGAAGAAGAGGGAGGAAAGGGCGACGGAGGAGGACGAAGAGGACGAGGAGGAGGGGAAGACGAGCATGCCGGCTGCTCGTGGGGTGGATTGAGGGAGTGACTGGGGGTGAGGCTGACAGAGACAGGAAGCAAGCAGATGGGAAAAGAGAGCAGGCAGCAGTCTCTCGTACGCGTCCAAGCAAGAGAAGCGAGCGAGTTGTTGAACGAGAGCCGGCGCTAGATCAGAACGCGCTAAGTCGCACTAACGGATCGCGGTGGGGCCACCGGGCGCGTGCCACAGGAGTCTTGACCCGCTTGCTCAGCGCAGGCCAGCAAAAAAGGCTCGAGGCGGTCGGAGCGAGGAGAAGGGGGAGGACGAGGAAGAGGAGCGAAGAGGAGGAGCGCGCGCGGACGGCGACCGCAACGGATCGTCGCATCCTTTTCTCGCTGTTCTTCCAACACCAGCACGTCCAGGACGCTCGCAAAGGGGGGGGGGGGGGGGGGGGG
>JAQJIZ010000005.1:54442-277221 GCA_029873605.1 Rhodosporidiobolus sp. SP3-3/4
GGGGGGAGAGCGCGACGAGCACCTCACAAGCACCATTCAACTCGCGAGGAAGAAACCCGACTCCCTGGCTGTTGAGGGCGCTCAGCACCGCATAAGTTACTTATCTCCTCCGTCTACCCTACGCCGCCGCCTTGAGCGCCACGGCGCTGCACACGAGCCGGTCGAGCGCGTCGAGGTGCCGCGGCGATCCCGGAGAAAGGGAGGAGAATGCGGCGTCGGTGTTGAGCTTGTAGAGCTGGACGTGGCGCCCACAAGCTGCGTCAGCACGTGTCTGAGGAGAGCGAGACGAGGGACGGAAGGGAGAAAGGCAAAAGAGACGCACCTTGCGCAAGCCCTTCTCGTCCGTCCCGCCCTCCTCCGCCTGCAGCCGTCCCAGCCTGTCCAAGCCCTCCAGCCGCGCGCCCGAGCCCTCCACGAGCTGCCCCATCCGCCGCAGGACGGCTTGCGCTTCGGAAGGTGGTGTTTGTGCGGTTGGTGGAGACGGGGCGGAGGAGGAAGAGGCGGCGGAAGAGAGGGAGGGGGAGGTGGGGGCGAGGTGCACGAGCAGGAGGGAGCGGGTCGAGGGCGACAGGCCAAAGTGCTTCAGCGAGTCGGTGATCTGCACGTCGTCCAAAACGGTGCAGTCAGCCCCATTCGAGGGAAGAATGGCCAGACAGCGCGGGAAGGAGCAGCGTACGTTCGACCCGGGCTCGAGCATCCAGAGCACCTCGCTGTGCGCCGTCTTGGTCTTGAGTCCCTGCGGACTGGACAATGCCAGCAGGGCCTGGTTGACGGCGGTGAGGACGTGCAGCCGGGAGGTGATCTGCTCCTCGAGGTCAGCTGGCTCTTCCAGTGCAAGAACGAGCGGGAGGGACGCACGCGGGAAGCGTCGATGAAGGCAAAGTCGACTGCGTGTCGCTCGTCGTCGCCCTGTGGTCTTGTTGCGGTCGAGGCGGCGACGAGGCGCTGGCGGAGCGCGGCGGCGCTCTCGGGCGACAGCGGCGTGAACAGCGCCAGGTGCGCCGTGTACGAGTGGTGCGGCAGTGCGTAAGACTCCATCGTAGCGTAGGTGGTGAAGCAGGGCGAGAGCGAAGAGAGCGGTGAAGAAGGAGCAAGAGCAGGACAAGAACTGATGAAGTCGGTGAACCACCGCTCTTGGGTCTGGCGCTTTTCTGGCTCACTTGGCACTCTCAGAAGAGTTTCACTAAGCGGTCCAGCTGACTCTGGCGTTGCGTCCCAGCTTTTCCCTCTCCTCTCTCCCGTCCGTCCCCTACTCCTCATCGAACTCCTCCTCCTTGATGCTCTTCCGCCTGCTCGCCCTCCTCGCCCTCGCCGGCGGCTTCCTCCCCCCCTCGGGCACAGGGGAGCCCGCCGCCGACCCTGGAGCGGGAGCGGGCGAAGGGGAGGCGGCGGCGGGCGTCGAGGCGAGCGGCGTGGCGGACGCGGAGGGGGCGGCGGAGGTCTTGGAGCGGGCGCGGGAGGGGGCGGCGCGGGAGCCTGTGTGTGGGAGGAGAGGGAGGGGCCGGCCAAGGCGCGGAGAAGAGAGGGACGAGGGGGAGGGGGGAGGCGACAGAAAGTCAGTCCAGCTCAACAGATCGGTACCCTCGAAACGAGGAGCAGCTCCGTATGCACGGTTTCTCTCATAGTGCAGGGAGTGCAGACGAAGGGGCTGAGGCACGCACCCTTCTTCTTCGGCGCAGCCTTCTGCTTCTTCGCCGGCGGCTTCTTCTCGCCGCCCTCCCCACCGGGCGTCGCCCCCCTCTTCGTCCCCCCTGCCCCGCTCGCGCTGGGCCCAACGCTCGACCCCAGCGCCGCCTCGCTCATCGAGCGCGAGAGCGGGTCGGCGCCGCCGACGGCGGAGGGGGAGTCGGCGTCTAGTGTGAGTGAGGCGGGCGGGACGTGGAGGACGTGGGTGCGGAGCGGAACGGAGGAGAGCTGTGCGAAAGAACATAGCAGATGCCCACCGTCAGTATCGCTCTCTAGGAAAAACCAGAGACAGAAGCCCGTGCGAATGAGAGAGCGCCGGACGCACCGTCTGCTTGTACCACGCGTCCGCCTCCTGCTCCTCCGCCTTGCTCCGCTTCCGCCCGTTCCGGCACGCCCTCCATAGTCCCTCGCGCACAGTCGGGTCCGCGCCGTGCACGACCAGGTCAACGGGCACGGGCGCGGTCGGGGGTGCCAAGCCCGAGTCTGCGCCCGCCGCGCCGGAGAGGGGGGAGGGAGAGGGAAGCGCAGGAGGGAGGGAAGCGAGGCGCGAGTGGTAGCGCGCGACGAGGGCGGGGCGCTCCGAGGGGAAGAGGAAGAACGAGAGGAGGACGTCTTGGCTTTGCTCGCCCTTTGCGGACGCCGAGGAGGGGGAAGAAGGAGAAGGGGGGAAGGGGAGGGGCACAGTGCCCGACACGAGCGGGGTGTAGAAGACGTGCGCAGGGAGGACGAACCGCGCGCGCGGGTTCTCGGCGAAGGAGAAGACGACGCTCGGCAGCGGGGGCGTTGCTCCGCCGCCCGTCGCGGCGTCAGTGTCGGCGCGGAGCGAGTCGACGTACGCGCCGAGGCCGCTGAGGTCGCCCGGTCCGGCCGTGCCCGCCGCTGCGCGCTGGAGGAGCGAGGCGAGGTTCGGGTCCGCCTGGCTCGCGGCGTTGAGTCGGCTCGCCAGCGCAGCCGAAACGGGCGCTGCAAGCCCCGGTACGACGGTCGACTCGTCTGCTGCTCCTGGTCCTGCTGTGGGTGCCCAGTCTGCGATCCAGACGGTCGAGTTGGGAAAGTAGAGAGGCCCGACGGAGAGGGTGACGGTTCGTTCGGGAGCGAGCGGCGTGAGGGTGTGCGGAGGGGCGGGGGAGGGGAAGAGGGTGAAGGCGTCGTGGAGGAGGGTGTGGCGGGAGTGGGTGAGCGAGTCGAGGATGGAGAGCGTGGTCGACGAGGAGGCGGACATGCTCAGCTATGAGTTGAGAGGTGTCAGCACGTAGACTGGAGGTCTGTCAGAGTGCTGAGCAGCATCACACGGTTCCTCGAGAGGCTGTTCGAACAGGAGAGGCGGCGAGCAGGGGTCTGCTGCTCGAGGCCGTCCACTTGATACGGGTCGAGGGGCGGTGTGCGCTCGCTTCGGACGGGTGGTGTGTACCTTGTGCGTGTGCTGGTGTACCGTTTGCTCCCGTCTGAACGGTGAGAGGGCGTGAGAGAAGCGGCGAGATGACGAGTACGAGGGCGGGAGGTGCAGCAGGAGGGACAAGCGGTGGACGCGTGGTGGAGAGGTCGACCGAGGGTGTTGTGGTGCTCTGAGGGCGGGTAGCAGGTGCTAGGAGCTGTTAAGGACAGGGCGAGGCGGGGGTTGCTCGTCGCGTCGCCTCGTCCTTGTTTGCCCTCCTCTCCTCCTCTCCTCCCTCTCTTACTCCTCCCGTGACACCCTCTCCCATGCCCTCGGGGGACTGGCAGTCTGCAGGCAAGGGCGTGCGTCCACTTCTCCCTTCACGCCACTCCCTCCCACTCACTCACTTCCCTCCAGTTCGGGCCCTCGCCGTCGACCAGCACCGCCCACCGCCGCTCCCAGCAACCCACCCACAAGCAGTCCCGCCTCGCCCCTCTCGGCTCAGCACCCCGCGTCACCCCGCGCACCGCCCCACCACCCTCGTCCTCGTCCTCCTCGTCCCGCAAACCCACCCAGCCCACCCAGTCCAGGTTGCGCTTCACCTCCCGACCGCCTCTCACAGGGCACAGCGGCAACTCCCGCAGCGGAGGCGCAGTCGCGTCGCCTCGCTCGTCCTCGTCCTCGTCCTCGGCCAAGCAGATCAAGGGCAAGGGCAAGCAACGCGTTGTCGACGCCAGCGACGACGAGCAGGAGCAGGAGCAGGAACAGGATGCCGAGCCTGTCAAGAAGAAGCAGAAGCGGCCATCCGCTTGGGCGGGTATCGCCGGCCTCTTCTCGCGCGGCTCCTCCAAGTCGACCTCGACCGCCGCTCCTCCCGCCTCTTCCTCCTCCATCTCGACCGCCCGCCCCCCGGGTCTCGGCAAGCAGCTCCTCAACCCCTCGCCGCGCACCAAGCGCCGCCAGTCCGCCTCGGCGCGCCAGCTCGCCTTTTCCGACTCGGACTCGGACGCGGACGGCGAGCCCGACAGGCGCAAGAGAAGGAAGGTCGACCGGGGTGGCTTCGGGCGGCTGGATCTGTGCGAGGCGGAGGAGGGGAGGGGCGGATTGGGCAGTCAGGAGCGGGAGGGGTTACCGCCGCCTTCGTTGAGTCGCAGGGGGAAGAAGGGCAAGGGCAAGCTCGAGATGGAGGTCGATGGCGAAGAGGTCAAGGAGGAAGACGAGGATCCGTTCCCCTCCCGCCCACTCGCCGACATCACCCTGCCCTCCTCCTCCGCCTCGGACGACTCCACCTCCCTCACCGCCGAAACCCTCCAAGCGCAGCTCGTCCCCCTCCGCCCCGCTGCGCCCCTCCCTCCCTCCTCCTCTTGCACCCGCGCCCGCCCACCGCGCGTCCTCGTGCCAGACTCGAGCCCGGAGAAGCCGCCGCTGCCCCAGCGAGCGTGCTCGCACGGCTCGTCCGGGTCGTACCTCGACGAGCCCGAGACCGAGGACGACGACGAAGACGACGACGAGGAGGAGGACGAGGCGGTGCTCGACGCGCTCGTGCGCCAGCGCGGACCGGGCGGGGCGGACGACTCTGGCTTTGCCGAGGCGGACGAGTTCGCCTCGTCCTCGCCTCCGCGGCGGCTCGGTGCCGGAGCCGCAGCAGCGCGGGCGAAGAAGCCGACGAAGGTGGACGACCTCCCGCCGGTCGTGGACCTCTCGCTCGCGTCCTCCTCGTCCCCCTCCTCCGGTCCTCCTCCTCTGCGCCGCCCGACCTCTGGCCCGTCCAAGCTCCCTCTCGCGTCTTCTCCCCCCTCGCATTCTCCTTCCTGCCAGGCCGACCCCTTTCCGACCTCGTCCTCGCCCGACGGCGAGCTGAGCCTCGGCCGCACCGCCAGCGCGATCCTCATGCCGCCGCCGCCTGTTCCCGTACCTGGTCGGAAGCGTCTCCGGCGCGGCGCGCCGTCGACGAAGGCGGCGCTTGAGGCGGAAGCTGAGGCGGAGGAGAAACGCGAGCGCGAGCGGGAGAAGGGCAAAAGGGTCCTCGTCGAGGAGACGCAGGACGGCGGCGAGGACGCGAGCGAGACGCAGCGCCGCCTCGAGGCGTGGGCCGCCAGGCCGATCGAGGTCGTCTGCCCCGAAACGCAGTCGCAGTCGCAGTCCCAACTCCCCCTCCCGCCCGACCCCGAACCCTGGCACGCCTTCCCGCCCTCGTCCCTCCCGCTCCCGCTCCCGACGCCGCGGCCGCTGCAGAACCCGATCTCGAGCCCGGAGCGGTTCTACCCCACGCCGCTCCGGCGCGCCTTGCTCGCACACTCGGCGCGCTCCGGCTCGGAGGACGGGTCGCCCACCGGCGGCGGAGGAGCAGGCGGTGCAGGGGGTGTCCCAAGCGCGAGCGCGCCCGCGGCACTGTCGAGCCCGCTTCGGGTGCTCGACCTCGCCGGCCCGGCCTCGGAGGCACTCGAGGAAGACGCCGAGAGCCTCGAGCCCGAGCCCGAGCCCGAGCCGGTCGGGCTCGTCGCCAAAGCGGCCTCGACGTGGTTGCGCCCGCGCCCTGCCCTTCCTCCTCCCGCTCCCGCTCCCGCTCCTCCTCCTGCCGCCGCAACACCGGGCGCAGCCGACCTCCCCGCCGCGGTCGCGTCCGCGTGGGCCGGCGCGCGGCCGCTCTCGCCGCCCCCGCCGCCGGAGGCGAGGCAGACCAAGCTGGGCGAGTTCTTCCTGCGCCCTCCGGCCTCTGTTCAGGACGACGAGGACGGGGAGGAGTTCGTTCCCGAGACGCAGCAGCAGCAGCCGGGCGCGTGGCAGATCGACGGGCTCGGACTGGAGGTGGCCGTGGCGCTGCAGCGCGCCGTCGAGGGGACGCCGTTCTGGGCGCGCCCGTCCGCTCCTCCTCCAGCAGGACGAGAGGGAGGGAAGCTGGGCGAGATCGTCGAGGAGGCCGAGGAGATCGAGCAAGAGGACGCGCCCATGGCGGAAGAGGAGGAGAACGAGGTGCCCGACTCGGACGCCGAGGACGACGCCGCGCCCTCCCTCTTCTCTGCCGCGCTCGGCCTGCCCTCCTTCGCTCGCGCTTCCGCCCATCCTCCCTCTTCCCCCTCCGCCCGCTCCGCCTCCACTTCCACCTCCACGTCGACCGCCCGCCGGTCCCGTCCGGCCAAAAGAAGTGCGGCAGCGAGCCCGCTTGGCACGCCTGTCAAGGCGCGCTTTCCGCGCTACTCGCCGAGCAAGATGAGGGCGGCGGTTGAGCGCGCAGCGAGGCCCGTCTCGGCTGCTGAGCTGCTGCTCGGGGCGGCGACGGCGAGGCCCGCCGAGCTGGAGAAGGGGTTGGAAGAGCAGGGAACGGGGCAGGCGACGGAAAAGGGGAAGGAGGAGGAAGAGGAGGAGACCCAGTGGGAGTCGTACTGGTCGTACCCGTCTTCTTCTCCCGCCGTCGCCGACCCCGAGCCCGCCGCCGCCAAGCCGGACCGCCAGCAAGCCCTGCTCGACAAGCTGCTCGCGTCCGCTCCGCCGCCGCCGCCGTCGAGGGCGAGGGCGATGTCGACGTCCTTTTCCGCCGCCGTTTCGGCACAGGGGCAGCGCCAGTCCTCGTCCCTCTCGCCCCTGCCTTCTTCGCCTCACTCCCTGCATCCCGCCGGCCCCGCCATTGCCGACCACATCGGCGACTCGGACGACGAGCACGACGGCGGCAGCGAGGAGAGCCTGTACTCGCTCGGGCCCGTTGTGGCGCTGCCCGCGGGATGGACGCGGGACGAGCAGACGGGGGAGCTGAGGCGGATTAGGCAGAGGTGGGAGGAGGAGGAGGACGAGATCGGCATGGAGGTGGAGGAGTAGGAGGAGGTGCGCGGGCGGGTTCGGGTCGAGCGGTAGTGCGGCGCTTTCTCGTTGTGCATATCCGGTCTTTGTTGTCATTTCGCTCTCGTGATGCACAGAGAGAAAGTTCAGAAGCGAGAAAACGGGAAGAAGACGAGCAATGCGAGCTCGACTGCACTTCTCCCTACGACTTGGTCGCCGGGCCGAAGGTGAACTTGCGCTTCGGCTTCGACTTGGGCTGCACCGGTCCGCCGTGCCAGGTAGGGTGAGGAGGAGGCTCACGCTGACAGAGGAGGAAAAGTAGGTAAGGTGCGGGAAAAGGAAAAGGAAAAGGAAAGGAGGGCAGACCTCGACGGCGGGGGCAACGACGATCTGGCGGAGAGCGGGCTACCGCAGAGCACGATGGTCAGCATTGCAAAGTGAAAGGGGGGAAACGCCGTCGAAGAGGCAGAAGCTACCGCAAGGCGTGTTGGTCGGAGGTGCTGAGGAACGTTGACAAGCTGCAAAACAAGGTCAGCTAGTAAGGCGTGCAGAAAAGGCGTAGAGCAAACAGACGCACACGGTAGTCCAGAACACCAAGCTCTCGCAGTGCATCCATTGCGAGGCAGCAAGCAGAAAAACGAAGGCCGAGGCTGAACGGGTCGTGGAAGAGGTCGACCGGCTCGAAGGCTCCGCCGCTGGGATTGTAGCAGGCGTGAGTTGCGAGGCGCGGGATGACAGGCGGTGCAGCATGGGGGTCTCCTGGCCTGAGAACGTGAAGGGCGACACCGTGCTGGTAGTCGGAGAGTAGCGTGCGGGTGATGCCGAATTTGCCGGCGTAGCTGACAGGATAAGGTCAGCGACAGGAGAAGGGTAGCAGATAACAGCGCAAAAACATACAGAAGAACTTGCGGAAGCAGCGTGTGCGGATTCGTGTTGCGCAGCCAAACGTCCCAACCTCGTTCGTCTACATACCCGGCTTTCTGCAGACGGAACTTGTCAGCCCACAACCACTAAATATAGGACAAGACAGTACGCACCTTCTCCTCGCAGTTGACGAGATGGACTCGAAGACGCTTTTTCTTGCCCTTCGCGCCGGTATTTGGGGTGGTGAAGCCACGCCGGTCGACGAGTGTCAGGCTGTGGTCAAGAGCGAGACCTGCTGAGGAGTTAGGGGTGGGGAGGGTGGATACAGAGGAAGAGCGTACTCAGCTGCTTCTCCTCGAGCACCCCGTGCTCGTTGATGCCCTCCACTAGTGCAGAAACCGTCGCATGATGCTGGATCTCGACGATGAAGTATGCGCGGCATTCTGGCAGGATGAGGTGGTTCACGACATCAACAACCGGAGCGAGGATGTTGTAGAAAACGAGATCGCTGCGAGGAAGATCAGGAAAAGGCAGGAAAAGAGGGCAAGGAGATCGAGGAGCGCACCCGACGTCGCCTTCGGACTCAAGTAGGCGCCGCTGCTGGTGGGTTCGCCAGATGCGCAGTTGAGCATCCGTGAGAGCGGAGAGGTAGGCGGCGGTAAGCTCGGGAGGATACTGTTCTTGCCAAACGGCCCGCTCCTTGTGCTGCCGCTGAAGGTCGCCAAGGCCGTGCGTGGTTTTCATTACTGGTGCTCCGCTGTCGAGGGCGGGACAGGCCAGAAGAGGCTCGCGAAGAGCCTCCCAGGCCGTCTGCACAGAAGCGGTTTCGCTCTGGGGAACAGAGGCGGTAAGCGAAGACGAAACAGTAACGTGAGGTGACTCACTGTGGCATGACGGGCTTCGAGCGGGTGGTGCGGATGCTGTGGCCTTGCTGGGCGGAAGTGCTCGATGCCAACGGGAGGAAAGTGCGAGGGCGGCTTGATGACTTGAGGTGCCGGATGCGCTCGCTCGGCCGGAGCGTACTGGGCGGTACATCTGCGAGGGCGTGTGCTCATCGCGGAGCAAGAAGCGGAAGCAGAGCAGAGCAGTAAGGGAGGACCAGGGGCGGAGCGCGTCTCGGTGAGCAAGAAAAGGAGGTCAGACGGGTCGTGCTCGCCGCCGACAGCTCGAAAGCCTCTCTCGCTTCTCCTTCCTTCTCTTGTTAGCTATGAGCACCCCACCGCTACGGTACGACCTCCCCCGGCGGTACGCGCGGCCGCCTTCGCGAGAGGAGCGGCTCGCTCTCGAAGCTCGTCGTGCAACCGCCGAAGCAAGACCACTCCGTCCCGGGACGAGCGTCTCCTTCCGCCTGCTCCGACAGCACCAAACGGCCCGAATGAACCCTTCACTCGTCCACCCGATCTCCCCGAGTCCCGTCGAGCAACGGTGCCTCAACCACTCCCTCCTCTCCCGCCTCGACGATGCGGAGCACACTCGCACTCATCTGCGCCTCTCGCTAGTGGAGGCACTGCATCAGGGCGCGAACCGCTGGTCGCAAGTCTGGACAGCGCGGGTTGAGGGAGAAGAAGAGACCGTGGTGGTGAAGCTGCTCGTCGAGTCGCTTTTCCCCTTCCCGAGGGGAAAATCGGTCTACGTTGAGACGGGACGGTATGATTGGTGGGATGCAGAGTCGATATTAGCAGCAGAAGCCGACTCGTAAGTTCAAGTCGAGGGAGAAAGAGGAGGACGGAGTTGTAAAAAGAAGAAGCGTCGCTGACCCACTCCTTTCTTTGCCAGCTATACCGCCTTTCAGCCTCTGCAAGGCCGCGACGTCCCCTACTGCTACGGCGTCGGCTCGTTCCGCATGCCCTGGGGAGAAGACGTCCCCGGTCTCCTCCTCGAAGACCTGAGCGAGGTCGCGGTGACGCTCAAGCAGGCGTGCAAGATCGACGGGCTCGAAGACTGTGAGCCAGAGGACGTAGACGAGTTCGTGAGTCGCTCTCCCCTGTCCAGCTGGTCTCTGCGACCTCCCACTGACCTTTTCCCATCGTCTTTGATTCTTGGGGCAGGCTTGTCGAGTCTTTGAAGGCCAGCGCCGTCTGCAAGACCTCGGGCGCACCGTTTTCGGGTTCTCGGCGCTCGACATCCTCGTCCTGAAGGACACCGACAACTTCGACGACGCCCGCCTGGTCTTCCTCGACTTCGGCTCCACCTTCTCCGTCGAACGTTACCTCGAAATCCTCCGCCTCGACGCGCAGCAGGACAAGCGAGAAGGCTACCGACTTGCCCATGGGGACATCACGCCGAGGTGGAGGGGGGTGGACGAGGCGCAGGTGCATGGCGTCCTCACCGCGGTGCTGGGGAAGCCGATGTACGAGTGGGCGGAGTTGGAGTTCAGGCGGAATAGATTGAGGCTAGTGATGGAGTGAAGGCGTGTAAGCCTGCGCGTATCAGCCAGCAAGAAGAGCCAGAGTCGACCCAGAGACCCGGGAAACAGCAGAGTAGAGCGAGAGACTCGCTAGAAGAGGCGGAGTCAAGGTCAAGAACTGGGGGGGCGAAGCGGTAGCTTGCGAGGACCGTCGACACGAGCTCGACACGTGAGAAGGTAGAAGCGGGAGAAGAGCCTGAAAGTCTGTCTATTTCCGCGGGCAGCTATGTACTGTACTTTTCCCCCTCCCTGCTTCTACTCCCGATTCACCCCGACCCCATCCAGCAGCCCCTGGCACCTCGCCTCGACGTCGACGAGCTCCTTCGGCGCGTCGACGGAGAGGACCGTGAAGTCGTCCGCGCCGACGACGACCTCGTCCTCGAGCCGGACGGACTGGTTGTGAAAGCCCTTAGGGAAGGCGGCGTTGGCGGGGACGTAGAGGCCGGGCTCGATGGTCTGCGGAGGGGGATGGAGGCGAGAAGCGGAGGGAGTGCAGGGCGGGAGACGATAAATGAAGACGTTGGCAAGTTGAACAAGGTCAGTAGCGCCCCGAGCCGTGAGAAGCAGAGGAGAAGGAGCCGTACGATGACCATGCCCTCGCGAATCCTGTGAGAGAAAGGCGGGAAGGAGGAGGAACAGCATTAATGCACGGGTTGAAAAGAAGGCAGGGAGAAGGAAGGCAGGAAAGGCGCAGAGGGAGAAAGGCGAGCAGACGCACTTCTCGTCCCGCGTGAACGTCATCGTGTCGTGCAAGTCCACGCCAATCGGGTGGCTCACAAAGTGCGGGTACAGCACCCTCTCGAGGTCCCCAGCACGGAGGTTGAACCCGAGGTCGCGCAGCTCAGTTCGGGAAGCGTCGACGCTGATGCGGTGCAGCTCCTCGAGGGTGAGGTTGGCGGACGCGCGGCAGTACGAGGTCGTGTGCTTGACGACGCGAAGGACGGCTTCGTAGAGGTGGGCTTGGGCGGTGGAGAAGGTGCCGGAGACGGGGAAGGTGCCTGTACGACCGCACGATGCGACTTAGCTTAGCGACTCACTCACCTAAGAGAGACGTTGAAGCAAGATAAGCGGCACGACGTACGGGTGATGTCGCTCGCGTACCCCCCAAACTCGCACCCCGCATCAATGAGCACCATCTCGCCCTCCTTGCACTTGCGGTTGTTCTCGATGTAGTGGATCGTGAGCGCCTGGCTGCCGGACCCGCAGACGGGGACGTAGGCGGGCCTAGGGGAGCCCGCGAGCGCGCAGTGGTGCTCAAAGTGCGAGACGATGCTATGTTCGGACATGCCGGGCTGGGTTAGGCGCATGACCTGCAAAAGACACGGCGAAGGGACGAAGGAGGACGGCCGGAAGGTGAAGGAGGGTGAGATCAGTCAGCGCAAAGTGGAAGAGGGGGAGGAGAAACAGACGCGCACCTTCGAATGCGCCGCACTGCTGATGTCTGCCGCTCTCCGCATCACCCTGATCTCCGCCTCGCTCTTGATCAACCTGAGCTGCTCCACCTCCCTCGCCGCGCTCTTGAGCTCCTTCTTGCCCAGCGCCTCGTGCAGCTCGTCAACCTCGCTGCGAGGCGGGGTCGACCCAGAGAGGTAGTCGAGGAAGGAGCGGCCGACGGCGCGAGAGTGACGTGTGCGGGAGGAGGAGGTGGGGGAGACGTGCGGGAGGTCGATGTAGACGGGGCCAGAGGTGGATGAGAGAATGGAGCGGAGGCGCGAGCCGAATTGCGCAGAGTCAATGGCCTACGGAGTTCTATGTGAGTCAGGAAGGGGAGATAGAGCGAGGCGAAGCCGCACCTCATCTGCCCCGAACACTTCGCAAGCACCGTCGAACCCGCTCCTCGCACCGTTCCACAGCTCGTCGTACGCGTCCTTTGGCCGGACGAACAGGGTCATGCGGTAACCCTTCGGGCTCGAGTCCTTCTCTGCGGACCGCAACATGGTCAGGAAGAATAGGCCGGTGAGATCGAAAAAGAGAAGGGGGAAGAAACGCACGGAGGATGAGCGCCGAGTCGGGTTCTTCGAAGCCAGTGAGGTACCAGAAGTTGCTTCGTTGTCGGAAGCGGTAGCTGGATGGCGAAAGATGGAGCGAGTCAGTCGGGCGACTTGCCCGAGGGCAGGAAAAGGGGGAAAAGAAAGGACGGACAAGATGTTCTGGGTCATGTAGAGCGTCTTTCCTCCGGCAATGACGACCGCTGCGCCGTCCTCGAGGCCCTCGACGAGCCGTCTCCGCCTGTCTGCGTACTCGCTCGCCTGGATGCCAAGAGTGAGCTCGCCTGAGGCGAGGAGGTGCGGGTGGGTGGAGGGGAGCGGCTGGCCATAGCTCTTCGTGGCTGGTGTCTGGAAGTGCGTCGGAGCTGGATGGGAGAGTGGCCGGGGTACGCTTGCCGAGTTGTAGGTGCGCGCAGGTGGACGCGAGCGGGTCGAGGCGGAGGAGGAGGGAAGTGGTGGTGGTGCGTGGGGGCGGGTTGCGAGCGGTCGTAAGGCTCGAGGTACCCTCTGCATGTCACTCTGAGCGTGTCTACCCGGTACTTGGGTTGTTGTAGCGGGCCGAGGAGCTGCTCTCCTTCCTCTTCCTCCTCCCTCCAACTCTCTCGCTCTCTCCTGCTCCTGCACCCGCTCTGACTGCACCAAGATGAACAACACCATGATTCCCGTCGACGAACAGTCGCAACAGGATCTCGCCTTCATGGACGAGGCCGTTCTCATGGTCCGTCTGCCTTCATCTCCCCACCCCGCTTCCTCGACACACCGCTCACTTGCACCCACACCCACAGGCTGAGGAGGCACTACACGCCAAAGAAATCCCCGTCGGATGCGTCCTCGTCTCGGGCAACAAGATCATCGCCCGCGGCCGCAACCGCACCAACGAGGGCCGCAATGCCACCCTCCATGCCGAGTTCGACGCCCTCCGCCACCTCCTCCCCGACCGCTCCCACGCCCTCACGCCCCACCTCGTCCGCCCCTTCACCCCGCAGCTCCCCGACGTCGAGCTCGCCAACCCGGGCGAGCCCTCGCCGGCGTGCCCTGGCGAGCCCGAAGGCCCGAAGAAGCGCAAGGTCTGGCAGACCCCGCTCAACTCCGTCACGCTTTACGTCACCGTCGAGCCGTGCATCATGTGCGCCAGCGCCATGCGCCAGGTCGGCATCGGCAAGGTCATCTACGGGTGCGCAAACGACCGCTTCGGCGGCTGCGGCGGTGTCCAGTCGATCCACGAGGAGTGCGTCTCCCTCCTAGCACCAATTTCTTGCGGGAGCGAAGAAGCTGACATCGGGACCCGCAGCGAGCGGCTACTGTACGCCCCGCCCTACCCGGCGATCGGCGGCTACCGTCGTGAGGAGGCCATCATGGCCCTACGGCGCTTCTACATCTCGGAGAACACATCAGGTGCGTCGCGTCCATTCTCCCCTATTGCCCTCTTCACCCCTTTCCCACTCATTTTCCCGCCCTTTCCCGTATTCGTCGCTTTCCCTTCCCCTGCCATGCCCTCTACTGACGTCCTCTTGCCCCAACCTTCTAGCTCCACGCCCGAAGAAGAAGGCCAACCGCGTCCTCAAGACCGACTTCAAGGAGGTCCCGTCGCCCTCATCCACCTCCCGCCCATCAACACCCGCCTCAACAGCTGGCTCATCATCAGCTGCTGCCGCTGTGGGCGCAGAGAGGGTGTCGACGCCGGTCTTGATGCAGCTCGGAGCGGAGGCCTGAGCCGGCGAGAGGCCAGCGGAAGGAAGCAAGTGGAAGGGAGGAAGCGAACGGGACGGAGGGGAGCAGGTAGATTCAGCGCGAGCCCTGCTATGCCCTTGTCCTTGTGCCCTAGCCGACGTGTGCTTCCCGGCATCGCGTCTTTCGCGCTCAGAGCGGGAAGAAAAGACCGGGCTGTCCAGTTTCAAGCGCCTTCGCCGGTTTCCCCCCGCATCGCACGTCCGTTGCTCATCCTCGACCTAGTTCCCCGATGCAACCGCTTGCGCCAGCTCCCTCGCCTTGACCTCGCGCGCGTACTGCCAGAAAACGTGCGAGACTTCGGCGCTTCGAGCGGTGTCGTCCCAGCCCACGGCGATCCCGCGCGCGGTGCAGGCAGCGTAGAGTGCCTCCAAAGTAGTGTCGAGCTTGTCGTCTGCAGTGGCGGGGCGTGTGTTGCGGAGGTCGCACCACGGCGGTAGGATGAGGAGGGGGACGTTGACAGTAGACGGGGACTCGGAGAAGATGCCGTAGGCGAGCGAGGCCAGAGGGAAGCTTCGCCCTTCCAAAGAGTCGGGGATGTCGAGGTAGTAGCAGAAAGATGTCGTGAAGACGTGGTACGGTTGATTCGTCGGCTCGAGAGGAAGAAGAATGCGGGAAGGGCTGATGTGGCTCGGGTTACGATAGGCGTAGGCGAGAGGACCGATGCGGATGAAACCTTCGAGCTGCTTCAGGAGCACAGGGTCGACCGGGGCCAGATTGGACGCGAGGATGCGGAGGGAGGGGAAGGTGGTCGAGGTGATAGAGCGATGGAAACCCTCGACGTGCCTTGTTCGGTCGCTGCAGTAGTACGATAGCTCGAGAACATGCGAGAGGACGACGACATCGGGGGGAAGGACGGTGTAGAAGAGGTCAAGCGCCGTGAGATCTACGCAGACGAGTTAGTTGACGGTGGCTCAAGCGAACAAAAAAAAGTACAAGGACGTACTCGGCAGCTCGCTCAAGCACGCGAGGTTCTCAGCTGACCCTGGGAAGGACATGCTGCGGAGGCTGAGATGCCGCAGAGAATGGCAATGAAGGGGCCGGCACGATGAAGGCAGTGAGGGTGACGGTCGTCGAGATCTGGTCGAAAATGAGGGTGAGGTCGCGAACGGGCGAAGGCTGGTCTCGATACCTCTCCGCATAGACCTGACAGCCTTGATCGGTAGACAGTTGGACGACCTCCTCGAGGACAGGCTGAGCGATGTGGTAGAGAGTGCGCGAGACGAGGCAGCACGCGTTCAGGGTGGCCTGGCGTTGATAGTAGGTCGAGTACACGTCGTACGTCGGCGGTGGGGAGCGGAGAATGCGCTCGACGAGCTCGACGGGGAGGGTGAGGAGCATGTCGAGTGGGGAGGAGATGAGGAGGACGAGGAGGACGACGATGACGAGGGGCGGGGTGCGGTGGTGCTCGAGTGGGTGCGCTGGGTAAGGCAACTGCTCTAAGCGTGTGCAGTCCCTCTGACTAGCGGTGAGAGCGGGAAGACAACCCCCCTTCTCCTCCTTCTCCTCCTTGTCCTCCTCCTCCCGCTCGACTCAGGCTCTCTCGGCTCGAGCGCGCTCCTGAGATCGCTCGAATACCTCGCACCAACTACCGTCATCGACCTCGCCCCCTGCCACCATGCGTCTCCCTCCCGAGCTCCTCCTCCTCGTCCTCCACCGCGCCGCGCCGCTCGAGCCGCACCAGTACAAGGTCAAGGAGCGTTGCAGATTGCTCAGGCGGTGCTGTCTTGTCAGTAAGGGGGTCTGCGCCCTCGGGCAGCATCGGCTGCGCGAAGCCTGCGCGGTCATCAAGCCGCCCGACGTCCACTCGCTCGCTACG
Source organism: Rhodosporidiobolus sp. SP3-3/4 (assembly GCA_029873605.1). Classification (NCBI taxonomy): domain Eukaryota; kingdom Fungi; phylum Basidiomycota; class Microbotryomycetes; order Sporidiobolales; family Sporidiobolaceae; genus Rhodosporidiobolus; species Rhodosporidiobolus sp. SP3-3/4. The sequence continues at coordinate 70,084 of JAQJIZ010000005.1, forward strand.
GTCGTCGACGGCAGTACGAGGGGAAGCCAGGTCAAGGCCCTCGTTGTGGTGTACGACACCGAAATTGACGAGCAGAGCGTGAGGATCGACACCGATTGGAGGAAAGGTTGGAGGTCGCTGAGCTGCACAGCGTCACGGTTCTCTGGGAGGAGCAGCCGTACGCTTCGGCAGATTCGCTCGTCTCGACAGACTTCTGGCGCCGCGCGTGGAGGACCAAGCAGGAGGAGTGCGAGGTATAGGCTCAGGGGGTCTTTTCCCTGGGATGAACTCGGTTGCTCAACCTTTCGTGCCTCGTCCGCATCCTTTTCCCAGCTCGGGAGAGAGAGTCATCAACGCACTATGCTGTTCCGCCTGCTTCCCGCCTCTCGTAGAAGAAGCCAAGATGCTGGAACTGCTCGATGTTGCTTAAATAGATAAAGGTGACCGTTCTACCCACGTCTCGCGTCTAATCCCAAGAATCCCTGCGAGCAGAACCCGCCGCCGCCGCCGCCCACGAGTCCTGCCGAACCATCGCGCTGTCGAAGCCCTGCTCGGCCTCGCTCTCCGACGCCGCAAAGTGGTGCTCCTGGTACGGCAGCTCGTCGAGATGGTCGTCAAACTCTGCCCCACCGTGCCGAGGCGGCTCCTCAAACTCGACCTCCTGGGTGTCGTTGTCCGCCGGCTCGTCCTGGATGTCGATCTGCTCCTGCGCCTCCTCCGTCGTCGGCGTGACGGACCGGTCGGCGTACCGCACGACGGGCGCAAGCTGCTGCATCTGCTCCATCTCGAGGACGACGTGCAGGCCCTGCTCGCCGCGGCCGCCGGCCGTCACGCCGAGGCCGAACCAGGCCTTGTCGCCCATCGTCGCGCCGCCGTCCTCGAGCGAGAAGCTCTGGCCGGGGCTGCCCGGCAGGCGCGGCGTCTTGCGCTCCTCCATGATCGGGCTCGTTGCGCCGCCGCGGCCGTATCCGCCCGCAGCGCCCGGGTACTTGGGCGGCTCGTCGAACTTGCTCAGCGTCGCCTTCGGGTTCAGGGTGTTGGTCGCGCGCGAGGGGTTGTTGCGGCAGATGGCGGGCGGGAGGGGGAGGAAGGGGAAGAAGCGACGGAGGGTGGCCACAGTCGGGGAGGAGCCGTCGAGAGAGCGGAAGAGGATGAGGAGGGAGACGACGGTGGAGAGGATTCCGTTCAGCCAGCACGAGACGAGGATCTCGACCTGGAACTGTGCCGAGTTCGTCTCGACGGCGATGGGAGTGGCGCCGAGCCAAGCAGCGAGAGCGGCATTGACTGAGGAAGCAAGGCGGTCAGTCGCGGGAAGGACGAAAAGAGGACAGGAGAAATTCGCCTACCGAGAAGCATGAGGCCGATCGCAATTGCCGAGTAAATGCGGTTGTCGCGCGCCCACTCGAGGAGGGTCCACTGCCTGCGCTGGCCGGCGTACATCTCGTCCTCGAGCTGCTCGTCGAGCTTGGCGTCGATCTGAGGCGTCGGAGCGGCGAAGGTCTGGGCATTGCGCACGCGCGGCGTAAGCTTGGCCTGCTCGCGGAGCTTGTGGATCGTCTTGTTGAGGTGGGCGACCTCGAGGAAGGAGCCGATGATGTAGGCCTGCGAGGAGGGGTGGTCAGTGGTGGAAAGAAAAGAAGAGAGAGAGACGAACGCACGATGAAGGTAGTGGCGAGGGCGACCGTAACGTAGACATAGCCGGCGCGGACATACTTGTAGTACTCGACCATGCCGCCGCCAAAGTCGGAGCCGAGCGGGAAGAACGAGAGGAGGGTGACGATGTCAAGGCCCTTCGACGGGTTCCACTGCGACTCGAGCCCGGCGAGCTTGTCGATCATGACGAGACTGGTGCGGAAGGCGTGGTTGAAATGGTGCGCCGCGATGTAGAAGAGCGCGACGGGCGGGATGACGGCGAGGAGAGGGAGGAAAAAGGGGAGGGTGACGGCGACGATGGTCTTGAACCAACTCTCCTTGTACTGCGCGGGAAGAAAGGTCAGCATGGTTCGAGGTGGGGAAAGGCGACAACCGTACGAATGCGCCCTTCTTGCGGATGTACCAAGCGCAGAACGTCGCCCAGCACTCTGTGTAGAACCCCAACCAGAGCGGCAAGACCCATCCGGCCTGGAGACCGACCCAGTACGATGGGAAGTGCTCGTGGTCGGCAACACGGACGGCGGTGACGATGGTGAGGAAGCCCACTGCCGAAGTCAAGGAAGTCAGTTCTGCTCGAAGAAAAGAGGCAGGCACGAGACGCACAGGCAGCGTAGACGAGGGCGCAGAGGCCGTAGATGGTCGAGATATTGGGGATGAGGATGGTCTTGTCGATGCGGTGCAGGAGCCAGAAGCGACCTTGCCGCAGACGGAGGACGAGGCCGAGAAGGATGATAACCATAGACCTGCAAGACGGCGTGTCAGCCTTGTCCGCGCAGTGTCGGAGAAGATGAAGAGAGACGCACAGCCCGAACAGCCCCATCAAAAACCACAGTTGCGGCTTGAAGCCGGCGACGACGTCCGGGTAGTAAACGCCGCGGATAACGTCGATCGCCCTAGTAAAGGGGTTCTCTCCTGCGCTGACACCGCCGAGTACTTGCTCGACCCAGGGCGCAATCCAGGCGGTCGAGTCGCCCGCAGGAATGGCGGAAACGATGGCGGTGACGTTGAGGGACGAGGAGGACATGGTGTGCGGTGCTCAAGGGTGGAGGCGGGTGGTGCTAGGGCGTCGGAATGTCGAGAAACGACGGCTCGTAGCCGGTAAGAGGGGGAAGAGGCGTCGAGGCGAGAGGTAGTGGGGCCAAAGTCGTGCGCTTTGAGTTGTCGAGGAAGAAGACGGCGCGGTGTCGGCCGGGCGCGAGAAGCGGGCGCGGACTAGCAGGCGAAGGGACAGAGAGGTAAGAAGGAAGCAGAAGCCAACGTCCTGACCTCGTCCCGGAGAAGCGCGCGACCCGTCGACAATGGCCGTGCGCGAGGCGAGAACGTCGGCGGCGGCAGCGGCGAGGCAATCTCGCGATCGGGGCGGCGAGGTTAGACAGGTCCCTGCTGTCTAGCTCGCCGCTGGTATGGCAGAGAGAGGAAAGATGCGGCGGCAGGGGAAGACAAGGTCAGAGGGGCATTGCCGCGACGGGAAGGTCAAGCGGTGAGGCGGGTCGAGGGGGCGCGGTCTGGCCCTCGGCGGGCGTCGACAGCGGCGAGGCGCACCGGGACAGATGTCGGCAGCTCAAGGCCGGGCAGGGCGGAGCGAGACACGGATCGCCCGGAGCAGGAGAGGCGAGAGCATCGTCCCGGTCGCCCGGTTTTCCTCCCTTCAGGTCCCGCTCTTCGACTGCTTCTTCCTAGCCAGCGCATCCAGACGACGGCGAAGTCCCCACGGCGGGTCGACGTCCGCCTGCGTCACCAGCACCTCCGGCACGATACTGCCCGCTGCTCAAGCCAAACTCTTCTCCCTCCGCGCTCGGGCAGGGATGAGACGTCCCGCCGTGCTAGCAAAGCAAACTTCCGTAGTACGCCTGCAGGTGGCTGAACAGGACGCCGAACCCGGGTGAGGGAGAGCGGGTAGCGTCTGCCTCCGACCTTGCTGGGAAAGCATGATCGAAGGAGGTGAATGGGAGGAGATGCTGAGCGGGCCCGTCGGTGCTGTCTCGCGGCGACGAGGAAAATCGAGAGGAAGAGAACGACAATGCAGGGCGTAGCTGATACAACATGCACGAAGGCGTGGGGGAACTGCAGGGTGACGGCGAGTTGGAGCGGGAGAGGCGCAGAGAAGAGCGATTACGCCATGAGGTCGAAGTCGTCCAGCTCGTCCTGAACAGTGAAGGAGAATTTCAGCGACCGCGCGAAGGAAGGGGGGGAACCCGGAGGCCAGAGAGGGAGACAGAGAGCGGGAAAACACACGTTGTACTTCTGGATGTGCCTCTTGAGCTTGCTGGTGTCGACCCAGGTAACGAAGTCTTCCATGTTGCGCGTTACGAGGAAGGCCGGGTCGGTGATCGTATCCGGACCGACACGGACGTGGCCTTGCTCGACATAGGTGACAGCCTGCGGAAGAACCGTCAGCGTGGCGAGAGAGGACGGCATGGGAAAAGGAACGCACCATCTTGACCGTTTCCGCCATCTTCAGCCGGACCATGACGACCGCCAGTCGCCGCCTGCACATCGCGCCGACCGTGACCTTGCCCTCCTTCTTGCCCGCGCCCTCGACCTCCTTCTCCTTGCCCTGGAAGCCCTTGACGACCGGTGCGTCGGAGCCCTCAATGTCGCTCATCTTGGCGCCGCGGTCGAGGATGCCCATGTCGTACAGCTTGGAAAGGAGGACGTCCTCGTACTTTGTCCGGAACGGGTCGGCGGGGGGAAGGCGAGAGAGGAGATGGGACATGCGGCGGATCTGTCCGCAGATCTTGTTGTAGGTGTGGTAGTCCTCGCTAAGAATGGTAGAGCCAGTGGGCAAAAGGTAAAAGGGGAGAAGAGGTGGTGGAAAGGCGGGAGGAGCGGGGGGAGGGAAGGATCAGACCGAGACGTCGTTGAGTAGGAAGTCGGTCAGCACAAGTTGTAGATGTCGAGGCAGGCAGGAAAGGCGCACCGGTTCTGGACGTGGTACCGCCTCATGACCTTGGCCTCGCGCATGCCAGCATCGCTCTTCCACGACAGGAAGTCGACCTGCAGGTGGGCGAGGGGTCAGTGGTGCTTTTGGAGGCGTCGGTGAGAGCACAGCGCACCTTCTTGAGAAGCTTCTGCTCATGATGCTTGAGTTGGCGCATGGTGGACGGGGACGAGGAGGTGGCGGATGGGTGACTCGGGGCGGGATGCGCGGGGGCAGGCTGACGGAGAGAGAGCGTCACAACAAGTTGCGGGTCAGTAAAGCGGCTCTCGAGCGGTTGCGAACGCGCAGTGGAGCCGACAAGTGGAGGAGGGGGAGGAGAGGTGGTGAGAGGACACAGCCGCGGCTGGAGACGTACAGGCTGTCTAGCGTGCTTGTGCTAGTTGCACTGACGGTGTCTGACGAGTCACAGTGCACAGAAGAGCGTGTGAAGTGATGAGCGCAAGTGGACGAGCGCGAGCTGCTCGATTCCACCAAGTCCCACTCGACTCGCTCCTCGTCCCTCAAGAAGGTCTGCTGCCTCGGGAGAGCATCGATCAGAGTACCCTCTATCCGACTAGTCCCCGGCCAGAAAAGCCTCGAGAGAGGCGAGCCAGCTGTCCAAGCGCGGCCTGGTCGACCTCGCGCCGTCTGCTCTTGCCTTCCTTTCCCTCACTCCACTTCCGCTTGGCTGCTTCGACTCGCACGACGCTTCGGCGGCGGGTGCCACACTCTTACATCCAGCTGTCGTCGTCGCCGCCGGTCTCGGCACGCCCAGAAGGAGGGAGGAGGACGGAGCATGGAGGAGGGAGGACTTCCTCGGCAGGAGGAAGTCGCGCCGGTCGTCCAGGAGGTCACGGGGGTGCACGTACGAGGTCGCTCGCTCGCCAGGACGAACATACAACACAAGTCTAGCTCAACAAACTTAAGGGACTCTTCATCCCACACGATGTAGACCCAACTTCTGCAATTCGGAGCGAGCGAGCGACCTTCTTTTGACCTACACGGCGCCGACGGATAGCGAGGAGAGCGTGGCAGGGGAAGAAGCTCGATGTGCGCGACGAGCGGGTCGCGAGGCGCGAGAGGTCGAGGAGAGGTGCGCTTGTCTTTTCCTCTCCTCTTTTTCTCGCCGTCTTCGTCTCGTTTCGAGCCTCTTTCTTCGGACGCCCCGACATATATCTGCTTTTCGGAGTGTCCCAAGCGTGGATGGCCGAAAAGGGGCACACGCCGTCGATGCCATCCTCGACCCTGGTGAGAGCGAGGAGTGCTTCCTTCTCGAGGCCCATCGTGGCGGTTCGACCTGTTTTGGACTACCTACGAGCTCTTACTACACCTATGCACCACTCGCTTGACGTCTCAGCGAGTCGCGGTCAAGATCGTCTGCCCCTCCTCGCTCATCGCTGCTCTCGCTCGTCCCGCACCGCTCGACACGCTTTCTGGCTCGGACACACATACCAACGCCCTTCACTGATTGCAAAGACGTCCTCGCCCATCGCCCTCAGCCCTCCGTGGCCCTCCTCGCCCGCCCCGACCTGGCTTCCGGCGTTACTCGCCAGCTCACCTCCTCTCAAACGGACTGCAATTGAAGGAGCGTGCGGGCGCACAGAGGGTCCACGCGCCATGCTTCTTCGTCCCATCCACGACCGCACACCCCCGCCCCGCCGTTCCCCTTCACCTGCTTCCTCGACCCGTTCCTCCTCAGCCGATCCCTCCTGCCGAACTCTTCTTCCTTCCACCCCTGCCGTTCGACGATCCTGCTTTCTCTTCGCTCGGCATGTCCGTTGCTCGTGGCCCTGCCCGCAGCGTCGTACCGGACTCCTCGACGTCTCCTCTCTCAGCCCACGAACCGTCGAAGCCAGCCCTGACGGGCGTTCCTCTGCTTCCGCTTCCTCTTCCTGCTGCCTCAACTTCCCCAAGAGCGAGCGGGATGTCGTCCATTGTCGGGTCCGCCGGGTCGAGCGACTCGAGCTGGATCTTGAGCTACTACAACGACGTCCTCGAGCAGGTGCAGAACGGCGAGTCGCCCTATCTCTACATCATCGACATCGTCCGCAAGCTGTACCACCCGACGGTACCGTCTGGTTTCAGAACGCAGCTCGGGGTGGTGAACGGGCTCTTCGGGATGTGCGTTTTCCCCTCCTCCTCCTCCTCTTCCCTGCCCCATCCCTGCATGACTCTCTCGACCCACTCCCCATTGCACCGCGACAAGTCTTCGGAATACGTGACTGACCCTTTGATTTCCTGCAGAGCCAACATCATCGTCTTGCTCGGCATCCTCGTCCGAGTCCTCACCGGGCGATTCTGGCTCTTCCACCGCCTCGACCGCACCGTCGTCCTGCCCAACACCTCGACCATCTACGGCATCTGCTCGCTTGCCTACACCGCCGGTACGCCCACCGTCCCATCTTCTGTCTTTTCCTCCTTCTCTCCCTTCCTACCCTTTCTTCCTTTGTCCACCCACTCTCTCCCCCTTCTTGCTCAAGATGAGGATCCGACTAACATCCTTCTTCCCTGCAGTTGGCATGGTCATCGTGGTCTGCGCCGTTCGCGTCTCCCAGGATCTCTCGATTCCGCGTTACTACGTCGGAGCGCGAGCGGCCTGGATCGGTCCGCTGTGGACGGGTATCTTCTGCGAGTGCTGGGCGACGATATGCGCATGGTGCTTCACGCCTCTCTAGCTCTGTCGAACCGGTTCAAACTGACTGCTCATCTCAATGACAGGTACATCCGCAAGAAAGGCGCTTTCGTGCGTTCCTCAACCCTCCTACTCTGGGGTATCGACGCCACCCTGATCTCTCCTTCCTGCAGTACAAGGAGAGCTGGACCAAGACTGTCCTCGCTGTTTTCCTCCCCGTCTTTGTCCCTCTAGCCGCCTGGACTCCTCCAACTATATTCTTCTACCTCTCCGCCCACAACTTCAACACCTCCTACCGCGTCTGCGACGAGATCGTCGACATGCTCAATCAGTGGCAAGCCGAGTGGACGCCCGAGAAGGGCTTCGAGGTCGACAAGCTCATGGAGCTCGTCGAGCCGGGCGCAGGTCTGGGCCGGCACCTCATCGCCTACTCAAAGCAGAGCCGGATCGGCTACGCATACTGTTGCGCCGTCCTCCTCGTCACATTTGGCGTGCGTTTCTCCCCTTCTTCCCCACCTGTCCGTACTGACTCTTTGCTGCCCTTCCTGCAGATCTACCTCGTCGGCGCCTGGCTCGAGATTTCGCATCTCGGCACGACGATCTCGCACCTTCGCGCACAAGCACACGCCGTCGTTCCTCGAACTCGCTCGTCCTCCGCTTCCGCCGCCTTTTCCTCCCCAAAGAGCTCGAGTTTCGGCACCAAGCTCCGACAGGTCGTCTCGCCTACCCTCTCCTCCCCCTCTCCACCGTCCGCTACTTCGCCTCGCGTCCTCACCGGCGAGCTGATCCATCACCAGCTCGACGAGCCTTTCGACCCCGCCGGCGAAGCGATTCAGCAGCCATGGACACTCCTCGCCTGGGCGCGCCGAAACCGTATCTGGTCCGCCGTCTGCATCGCCGCGATGTTACTCGTCAACGCGGCACTGGAGCTGTGGCAAGCGCTCACACCGCTGGATTTGCGATACCCGAGCGGGCAGTGGCAGGTGGAGATCCTCGTTTCCTGGTGCGTCTTTCGCTTCCGCCAGGTCCTCCGCCCTAGCATGTCGGAACAGGGACGCCAGACCTTCGAGAAATGGCTCAAAATCGCAGACTGACCTTTTCTCCCGCTCTCTTTCCCTACTCAGCTGGCTTAATGGCATCCTCACCACCCTCGTATCCCTTCTCCTCCTCTTCCGCTCTCTCGACGCAGCCTCTTCCCCCCTCCTCACGCGCCTACGCTCCCTCCTGCCCTTCCTCCCCTTCCCCCCGCCCGTCGCTCCCGCCGCGAAGAGCCTGATCACGACCGAGCCGCCTCGGTTCACCGCGTACGGCTTCGGCGCGGGAGGCGCAATCCCGCTCGTAGAGAGGGTGGGGACGAGGACGGTGCCGGAGGAAGATGAGGAGGGCGAGCTGAGCTCGATGGGCCGTTCGCGAGTAGGGGAGGAAAGGCCCGGCGCAGAGTCGTTGCACTCGCAGGGGTAGGGTAGGCCAAGCGGCTTGAACTCGCTGCATGGAGTAGAGGGAGGCGCGATAGACGGTCGGAATGAACTCAGCCGGTCCGTTGCGCATTCTCTGCCTTTACCCGTTTTCCTGCGACTAACTCCCCCCCCCCCTGGCGAAAACAGTGTTGAACCAGCTCGATTGGCTGCTCGAGAACGGAGGCATACTCCTTTCCGCCAGCGGACCCGCCTCAGCGTTAAGCGGACCCGACTCGAAAGAACCGTGCAGGTGTATGGCCAACCGCTGTTTCCGCTCCCTCACTTTGCCGGCGCTTTCGCTTCCGCTTCTTTCACATACGGGAGTCGCACCCACATACTCGCGCTGGTCGTGGGAACGCCCCCTTACACGAACCGACTTTCCCCTTCCGCCTCCAGGTGCTCTCACCATACGCGACGACCATGTCAACCCTCCTTAGCTCAGCACTACCATCCACGACCGACTGGATCACGCCCTACTTCTCGGGGCTGCTGCAGAAGGTTAAGGACGGCCAAAGCCCTTACCTTTTCCTCATCGACACCGTCGCGGAGCTGTACTACCCCTCAGCTCCGCCTCGTTTCCGCGCGCAGCTCTACGTCATGGGCGCTATCTTCGCCTTGTACGTTTTCTCTCGCCCTTCCCAGCGCCAGCGCGAGATGCGAGCTGAATCGCATCTCGTTGCAGCGCCAGCTTCGTCCTCCTCCTCGGTCTGCTGGTTCCCGTCGCGTCTGGCCGGTTTTGGCTGTTGCACCGCATCGACCGCACCATCATACTCCCCAACACGTCCGTCATCTACGGCATCTGCTCACTGGCCTACACCGCCAGTGCGTCCCTTTTCTTCCTCTTCCCTCCTGCCCCTATCTGTTTTGTCCATCGCCGCGAGTTGCGTTCTTTCCGGTTCCCTCAACATGGCACTGACGTACTCAATCACAGTCGGCATTGTCATTGTCGTCTGCGCCTACAACGCGTCGCAAGACCTGCCTCTCCCTCGCTACTATGTCGGCGTTCGGGCAGCCTGGATCGGACCGCTATGGACAGGCATCTTCTGCGAGGGGTGGGCTACAATCTGCGCCTGGTACGCTGCGTCTACTCGCCCCTGTGCCGAGGAAAAGGAAATTGACTTGCTTGCCTGCACAGGTACATCCGCCGGCATGGAGCATTCGTGCGTATTCGCCCCACAATCCTCCATTCCGAGACTTACTGACCTTCCTTCGAGTGCAGTATCAGGAGAATTGGCGGAAGACCACCCTCGCCATTATTGTCCCTATTTTCCTCCCTCTTCTCGCTTGGGCCCCGCCCGTCGTCCTCTTCTACCTCTCTGCCATCAACTACAACGCCTCGTACCGCGCCGCGATGAGCATCGTCGAGCTGCTGCAGACTTTCCAGAAGGACTGGTCGCCCGAGGACAGCTTCGACCTCAACAAGCTCTCGCAGATCCTCCCGCCTGGCGTCGAAGTAGGAGGCCATCTCGTCGAGTACTCGTCGCAGAGTCGTACTGGGTATGCGTACTGCTGCGCGGTCCTGCTACTAAGCCTCGCCGTGGGTTACCTCTCCCTTTTTCTCGCTCGCCCATCCCAGGTTGACTTCTCCTGATCTCACAGGTCTACCTCCTTGGCGCTTACTTGGACATCTCGCACCTCACCTCGACCATCGCACATTTCCAGTCGCAAGACTTCGTGCAGAGCCCCTCTCTGCAAGTCCGACCCACCCCAACTCTCGCATCGCCTCAGTCCGCCTACTTCAGCCCGTCCCTCCGCTCACCCCACAACGCCGCACCTCAAGAAGCCTCCTCGGCCTCGCACGGGCGACTCGACACGGCCGCTCAACCACTCCTACCACTCCTCGCCTCCACCTTCTCCCCGTTCTTTCGTCGACGGCGCGCTCGAACCCACCTGGAAACTCCTCGCCTGGGCGAGGCAGAACCGTCTGTGGTCTACGAGCTGCATCGCGGCGATCTTGCTCGTCAATGCCGCGCTCGAGCTGTGGCAGGCTCTCACGCCGCTCAGCTTCGACCGACTCAAGTACCCGAGCGGGCAGTGGCAGGTCGAGATCCTCGTCTCGTGGTGCGTTGCATCTTCTCCTTTTCGGCCGTGCTCGACACGGCGTAGCTCACCTTTAAAGCCCGGCGCTTACCCTTTTCACCCTCTTCCTTCCTTCCCAGCTGGCTGAACGGCCTCCTCACAACCCTCGTCGCCCTCCTCCTCCTCTTCCGCTCCCTCGACTCCACGTCCTCGCCCCTCATCGCCCGCCTCCGCACCGCCCTCCCCTTCCTGCCTTTCCCGCCGCCCGTCGCTCTCTCCGCCGCCGCAAGCCGGAGCATCATTTCGACGAGCGAGCCGCCGAGGTTCATGCCGTACGACCGGAGGTCGTTGCCACTGGTAGAGAGGGTAGAGCGCATGGGAGAGGGAGACAAGTAGGAGAAAGGGCGGCAAGACCTGTTTTACTCCACTCGTTCTCGCTCTTCTCGCTGTGTTAAGAGGGAGGAAAGCGACAGAGCTTCATTCCACGTCATGGAAAGTCCTTCGGGGGTTGAACGGCACGTAGTCGATGTCGACCGCCTCGCCGTTCCGGCAGCCCATGTCCCGCAGCGTCGCAAACCCGGCCAGCATGGCGTCGAACCCCCAGGCCGTGGTCTCCCTCGCCGTCCCCGGCGCGAACGTGAAGCGCATGTCCTTCGCCTCCCAGCCCGTCAGGTGCTGGGCGTGCTCGAACGCGACCTTGATCGGCAAGTCGAGGCCCTCGCCGTTGTAGTCCGGGTCGCTTGACCGCGCCGAGATCTGCTGCAGCTTGGAGGGCTTGAAGATCGACTGAAGGTTGTTGGGGGTGTCGGGGTAGTTGGGGACGCGCACCCACAGCTTGAAGCGGCTCGAGACGCCGAGGGGAGGCAGCTCGGCTCGCGGCATGGCTTGCAACGCGGCAATCTCGTCCTGGCTGAGGGGTTTGGTCGACTTGCGCGGGCGCGGTGGACGGTTCGAGGCGGGCTTGCGAGCCGAGGAAGGTTGCGACTTCGAAGGAGAGGCGAGGTACGGGGCGGACTTCGCCGCCGAGTTGAGGGGTCGAGGGCGGGAAGAGGTTGAGGGCGAGCCAGCGGCGAGCGCGGCAGAGGTGGTGACGAAGGAAGTAGAGGAGGACGAGGTCGATCCTTCTTGCGAGCCCGGCTGGGGGAAAGGAGAGGCGGGCCGGGCAGACGAGGAGCCGGACGAGCCCGACGAGGCCGAAGCGACGCGCGGCTCAGTCGGGCCACTGGGGCGCTTCTGGTGGACCGGAATGTCGATGCTGAAGCCGACACCCGAGGACGAGCCGGGTTGAACTCGCTTCGCCGGCGAGGAAGACGAGGCTGATTCGGACGATGAGCGCACTGTGCGCTTTTTGGGGTGCGAGGCGGGGGAGACGGCGCAACAGAATGTGGAGGCTGCTGGCTGAGAAGAGGTGGACGCGGCGGACTGGGAAGAAGTCGAGGCAGACGGGCCGGAGGAGGGGAAGGAAGCGGAGGGGTTGAAGTGGGAAGGAAGAGAGGCGCCAGAGCCTGAGGTGGGGTCCTCGTTCGCCGAAGAGGACGACGTCGGCTGCGCCATGGACGAGGTCTGCTTGATGGCCTTCCTCGACGGCGAAGGGATGCTGCCGGAGGACGAAGGGTCAACCGGCTGAGGCTGCACTTGCGACGAGACCGGCTCGACTTTCGCCAATCGCGTCGAGTCGTCCCGCCCCTCCTCGCCGTCCTCCTCTGGCGTCGGCGTCGGCGGCGCCCTGCCCTTGCCCTTGTCGAGCGGTTTCGAGGTTAACGCCGGCGAGCGCTCGACGAACGCCAAGTCGCCCGCCGAGTCGAGCCCGACCGCGAACGAGGCGTACGTGTCGACGGAGAAGCGGATGTGGTCCGGGAGGGTGCGAGAAGGGGGAGTAGGAGAGCGGGAGGGAGAGCCGTTCTCGATGCGGCACTGAGCGGTAGGCGGGAGTGGCTGGGCGGAGGAGGGACAGCGCTGGAGAGTAGTCGGAGGGACGAAGGGTGACAGAGGCTGGACCGGCGCTGGGGCGAAGGGAAGATGAGACGGTCCCGCCTGGGAGGTCGAAGGACAGCGGGGCGAAGAGTGCTGCTGCGCCTCCTTGGCAGGCCGGCTCAGCCTCACCTGCTTCTCGCGCTCCTCCTGTTCGGCGATACGACGATGCAGGTCCTCTTTTCGCCGCTCGCCGTTCGAGGGAGACGGGGATGGAGAGCGCCGCCGTTTGCGGGAAGAGGAAGGGGATTGTCGGCCGGCGTCGTTGCCGCGAGGCGTGTCCTAGCGAGAGCGCGAATCAGACTTGTAAGAACCGGGGAGAAGAAAAGGAGGGGAATCGCACCTGCTCCAGTCCGTCCAGTTTTCGGTTCAGTAAGTCCCCCCACGCCAGACTGCCCTCGGTGTCGCTGTCCTCGACGTGCTCGTCATCGATACGCTCGTCAACGTCCGACTGGTCGGTGCATTCGGGGGTGGCGAGCGTGCCGGCGCTGTTCTGGGAGAGGTGCGGTTGGGAGGCAGGAAGAGGTTGTTCGGGCGGAGGCGAGTCGAGGTGGACCGGGCGGCGCGGAGAAGGCGGGGTGTACTCTGCTGGTGCGTGCTGCTTCTCCTTCGGTGGCGAGATGTTGAGCGGAACGACGACGAGTTGCAGCCTTGACAGGGACGGGATGCTGCTCCAGGCGGAGGGAGCGACGACGAACGCCGTGTCGTCGAGGCGGTACAAGAACTTGCACTTGTAGCTGGCTTGGTCGAGGTCGAGCTGGTTGCAGCACTCTGCGAGCGCGTCCTGAAGGTGAAGTGGGGGTGAGCGGGAGGCGGTGGAGGTTCAATGACCGCTAGATGAGCGAGCGAACCTCGTAGGACTGCTTGGCGGAGATGACAGCCCCTGTCGGTGCCGAAGATGGTCTACCTGCTCTGCTCAGGTCGCTAGCGGGTGCGAGCGTGACGTAGTGGACGCCGGAAGGTGCGGACGCCATGGACGGCGGCGAGCGCGAAGACGGGGACGCGGGCGGTAGGGAGGGCTCGTAGGTGGTGTAGACGGGATGTGAGCGCGTGTTGTAGCTGTCTGTAGCTGTCCCAAGCGAGAGTAGCGAGCGTGGTGAGCCAGAGAAGCGAAAGAGGAGAGCCGGGCGAATGTCAATCCCAAAGTTGGTTTTCTCGTCTTCCCCGTTGTGAAGGGCTGTCGGGAACACGAGCGCAAGGAGAGCGTTGGAAAGTGCAGTGTAGGCGACTCTCGCCGGCCATGGAGGCGTGAAGTGGAAGACTGAACGAACGGCGATGCATGTACTGGTGCGAAAGCGAGGCAGCGGAACAATGTAGACAACAGACAGACATCGATGACAGGCACGGACTCCAACCCAAACCGCCTCACCGCTTCCTCCCCGAGGCGGCCTTTTCCGCCTTCTTCGCCTCGCGGGCGGCAGCGTTGGCCGCCTTGCGCTCCGCTTCTTGAGCACGGAAGATTTCCTGCAATCAGAAAAGTAATCGTGGACATCAGCACTTTGGGAAGGAGGAGGGACCGAGAGAAAGGGCCCGCAGCGCACCATCTCCGCCTTGGTCCTCCTCTTCCTCTTTGCCTTCGGCTGCCCATTCTCGTCCAGCTCGACCTTGCGCTTCCTCGGCGCCTTGGGCTTGGCCGCTGGCGCGCCACCTTCCGTGGCAGTCGCAGTGCCCGAGCCGGAAGGAGCAGGCGTGCCGGACTCGCTGCCCGGCGGCTGGTCCGTGTCGTCATCGTCGGCAGCGGTCTGGTTCGGGTTGGAGAAGAAGTTCATGGCGTCTGCGGCGAGTCGAGGTCAGCATGCTGGTGAGAAAGGAAGGGAAGCGCCAAAGGAATTCACCCTCGTCATCCTGCATCTCCCACGGTGACGGCTTGTTCGACTTCTCGAGTGCGGCCGCAGCACGCTGACGGCGATTCTCCTCGCGCTTGATTGAGCCCCTGCTCGGTGAGAAGAGGTCAGTCCTGCGTCCAACGGAGAAAAGAGAGAGGGAGAGAAGACGCACTTCTTCCCCTCCGCCGCCTTCTTCTCCTCGAGCCTCTTCCGCCTCTCCTCGGCTTGCCGCAGGCCCTCCTCGAGCTCGCGGTCGTCGAGGAGAAGCGAGACGACCTCGTTCGCCTTGGCGGGACCTTCACTCGGCGGAGCGGCACCGGAGGAACCGACGACGGCATCTTGGACGAGCTTCTTGTTGCTGCGGGTCGTTCATGCGACGTCAGTGAGGGTTTGGGAGAAGAGGTAGGGAGGCAAAGCGTACCGAGCAAGCTGCACGATCCTCTCGTCGACCGTGTCCTTCGTGATCAGGCGGTAGACGGTGACCTGCTTCGTCTGCCCGAGACGGTGCGCGCGGTCCATCGCCTGCGCGTCGTTGGACGGGTTCCAGTCCGAGTCGTAGAAGATGACGGTGTCGGCCGCGGTGAGGTTGATGCCAAGACCACCGGCGCGGGTCGAGAGGAGGAAGATGAAGAGCTCCGGCCTGAACGAAGGAGGGAGGTCAGTTCCTGCCAGTCGAGACAAGAGGGTGAGAAAAGCAGACGCACTTAGTCTGCCAGTCCGTGACCATGTCGCGACGTTCCGAGATGGTCGAGCTACCATCGAGGCGCAGGTACTTGTGCTGGCGGAACGCGAGGTACTCCTCAAAGAGGTCGATCATGCGGGTCATCTGGAAGTAGATCAGGCAGCGGTGCCCGCCGGCCTTGAGCTCGGTAAGGAGCGCGTCGAGCTTGGCGAGCTTGCCCGAGTCGAGGATGAGCTTGTGCAGCTGCGGGACCTGCATCGGCGGGAGCGGGAGCTGCGTCACCTCGGACGAGGCGAGGATGCCGGCGGGCCGGAGGCCGCCGAGCGCGTCCTCGTACTCGCGGATCGCGGCGGGCGACTCGGAGGAAGTGGGCGGAACGCCAAAGACGGCGGCGTTGAAGAGCGGATCGAACCGCTGCTCCTCGCTCTCGTAGGCGTACGAGCGGTCGCTGCACGTCGAGGCGATGGCGGGTGCGACGGCCGGGTCCATGTAGAAGCGGGCGTCGGGGCGGATCAGCGGCGAGGTGAGGCTGTAGCGCTGGTGGACCTCGCCGAGCGGAGTGACGCCGAGGGCGCGCCATGACGGATCGAAGGGGATGCGGGAGTTCTTGGCGGAGACGGCGAGGCGGAGGAAGGGGAGGGGAGAGTCGTCGCCGTCGCGGATCCTGCGAAAAAGGGAGGATGAGCAGGAGGCCGACTGAGGTAGAAGAAGGCACGGCCCACTCGTCGAAGAACTTGATCGCCTGCAGCCGCTGCTGACGCTTGACGGCAGTGCCGAGGCGGACGATGCCGTGCTCCGAGACGGCCTTGTACAGCTCGGCGGGGCTGTAGTCGAGGCCCTTGGCGAACGCGAACGGCGAGTCTGCAGGCGAGTCGAGGTCAGTGAGAGATGGGGTCACGGGGCGAGGTGAACTACGCACTGTTCTCCTTGAGCGAACCGCTGACGTAGTCCGGCCGCCAGATGTTCATGAGCCGGTCGAGGTGGAAGCTGTCGAACCCGGCTCGGCTTCCCTCGCCGGGGACGTGCAGCAGCCCCCCGTCGCGGTACAGCATTTTCGGCACGGTGTACTCGATCGTCGCCTTGGTTGCGTACGGAACGTCGAGCACCTCGGGATCGCGGATCAGGCTCGCCGTCTTGGGGTATTCGGCGAACGCGAGCGGGGCGGTCACGTCCGCGCGCTCGAACAGCTCGGGGTGGTTGCAAACCTTGCGGAACTGCATGATGAGGTTCATGAGGCGCTTGACGCTGTCGTCGTCGTTGAGGGACGAGGCGCGGGCGACGAGGTCCGTGATCGAGATGTTCTCACGGAGGGTGCGGTACATGGCCTTCTGACGGGGCGTGAGGTCGCAGTAGACGTCGATCTCGATCTGCGCAAGCGAGGGAGGGTGAGCGTGATCGAAGGGAAAAGGTAGAAGAGGAAGCGCACCTTGTCGCCGAGCTCGTTCTGCACGTTCTTCTTGATACGGCGGAGCATGAACGGCTTGAGGATCATGTGCAGCCTCCTGAGCTGGTGTTCGTTCATCGTCCCGCTCTTGTCCGCCGAGTTCTCAATGTCCTTCGAGAACCACTCGGAGAACTCGTCGTGCGAGTCGAACAGGCTCGGCATGATGAAGTGCAGCAGCGCCCACAGCTCGTGCATCGAGTTTTGGATCGGCGTGCCGGTGAGGAGGAGGCGGTTGCGGCACCGGAAGCCGAGGAGGGTCTTCCACCGGGTCGAGCCGGACGACTTGATCGCCTGCGCCTCGTCGAGGACCATGTACTGCCACTTGACCTGGTTGAAGTACTTCTCGTCGGCGACGGCCTGCGGTGGGATAGGAGGATTAGCTCCATACTCGGACGACGGAAGGAAAGAACGGACAAGCTGGTACGAGGTCACAACGACGTGGAACGGCGCGTCCTTGTCGTAGCGAATGCTCTTGCGGTTCCAAAACTTGCGCAGCACGGCGCGGTCCTTGACGGTTCCCCAGTAGGGGAGGGCCTTGAGGTTCGGGACGAACTTGGTGATCTCCTGCTGCCAGTTGTGCAGGGTCGACGCGGGCGAGATGACGAGGAACGGGCCCCAGATGTTGTGCACCTCGGCGAGATAGGCCATGAGCGAGATCGACTGGACCGTCTTGCCGAGACCCTGCGAGTCGTAACCAACGGCAATCAGCTCTAGCTCAAGGAAGTTGGAGATGAGGAGAAGGCGAGAAGGGCCGAAACGCACCATCTCGTCCGCGAGGATGCCGTTGATGCCCTGCTCGTACAGATTGGCGAGCCAATTGAGACCCTTGAGCTGGTACTCCTTGAGCGTGCAGGCCAGCATCTTCGGCTGAGCGACGACGAGCTTGTCCGTTTCCGGGTTCTGGAAGTCGAGGTCGTCCCCATTGACTGAATGCGATCCTCACGTGGCGTCAGCTCACGCTGTCCCAAAGAAGGGAGGCAGAGGAAGATGCAGAGAGGAAAGACGCACTGTCTCCCAGCGGCGCTGCGGCCGCCCCTCCACCGAGAGCTCTCGTCGGGTCCATCGCGCTCCCGTGCAGCTCGCGGTGCTGCGCGTCGAACGCAGCGGCGGCGTTCTTGGCAGCATCGACGGCGGACTGGGCGTTGCGGCGGGCGTGCTGGGCCGCGTTCTCGTCGTCGTCTGCCGGGGAGAAAGGGAGTCAGCGAATCAGAACCGGCAGGAGAAGGTACAGAGCGGAAAGAGGTAAGGAGACGCACCCTCGTCGAAGTCGAGCTGCTTGAGGTCGCCGACCGTGTCCTTCGCGGCCATTGCGGCGGCGAGAGAGGCGCTCGGCTGGGCGGGCGCAGCCTTTGGCGCTTCCGAGGCGGTGTCGGCAGAGTCCTCGGCTTCGCTCGCTACGAACATCGTTCCCGAGGCGATCAGTATCGTCCCCCTCACAAAGGGGAGACGGGGACAAAAAGGAAGCAAGACGCACTCTTGATCTTGCTCCCGACAAAGTGCGAGTACAGCTCCGTCTGGGTGATGAGGAAGTTGAGCTTGCGGGCGGTGCGCTTCGCCTCGCGCACCTCGTCCTCCTTGCGCGCCTTCTCGAGCGCCTCCTTCTCGGCCTTCTTGCGCGACTCGCGCTCGCGCTTCTCGTTGCCCTTCATGTACATCATCAGCTGCGCATCGGCCACGGAGTACTTCAGTCAGCTCTGTGTCACTTGGAAAGAGACTGGAGAGGAGGAAAGGGCTCCAGGACGATAGACGCACCTCCCTCATGACCCTCTTCGCCCGGATCTGGACATCCTTGGCGCCCTTCGTCCTCGTCGAGGCGCGCTTCGCCTCACGCGCGACGACGGTTGCGAGGCGCTTGGTGAAGAATTGCCGCGACGAAGCGGTCTGGGAGGCGACTTTGGCGACCTGTGGTCGAGGAGGAGAGGGAGAACAGAATTAGCTTCCGTCCAGGCGGATGAGAGGCGAAAGGAGGGGCGAAAGACACAGGGGGGAAAGGATTGTGTGCGGAGCAGAAAATGTAGGAGGAAGAGGACGGTGGGCGACCCACCTTTGGGATGTCCCTCTTCGCGATCTGCGTCCACACCTTCTTCTCCAGCTCCTCGACCGTATGCCTCGGCTTCTTCTTCTTCCCGCCGACGCCGCCCTCGTCGTCGTCGCTGAAGAACGGGCTGCCCGCCCGGCTCGACGCGTCGACGTACATCGAGTCGAGGCCACCCTCGGCCGCAAAGGTTGACGAGCGGCGCGAGGACGGCGCGGGAGGCTTCTTCTTGTGGCTCTTCGGCGCCTCGAACGTCCCGTCGTCCTCGCCAACCGCGCCGTCGAGCTCCTCATCGTCCATCATCTCGTCGTACTCGGCGTACCGCCCAAACCCAGCGAGCGCGAGCGCCGCCTCGTCCTCGTCGCCCTGGATGCCCTCGCGGCGCGCGCGCTTCCTCGCCCCACGGCCCGTCGCCGCAAGCTCCTGCTCCGCCTCGGCGAGGCGCGCCTGGGCCGCCTCGCGCTCGCGCTGCAGCTTCTCAGCGAGCGCGCGGTCCTCGGCCTCGCGCTCCTCGGGCGTCAAGTTCGCCTTGCGCTCCGCCTCGGCGAGCTTGGCCAGGCGCGCCTCCTCGGCGCGCGCGCGGCGCTGCTCGTTGTCGTGCTCCTTCTTGAGCTTCTCCTCCTCGCGCTTCTTGCGGGCGGCCTCGCGCTGCTTGCGCAGCCGCTCCTCCTTGTCGACCGCCTTGGCCGACTTCTTCTCGTCCTCGACTGCCTGGCGCGCCTGCAGCTGCTCCTGCTCCCGAGCGCGGATAGACGCCTCGTGCTGGACCTCGACCGCGCGGACGGCCTTGCGCTCCCGCATCACCGGGATGCGCTGCGCGGCCATGTCGACGACGCGAGCGGCGGTGACGAACTTGCGGCTCGCCTCGGCCTCCTCGACGGCCTGCTCGGCGTGGCGGCGGCGGGCATGCAGGTCGCGGATGTACTGCTCAAGCGGCGCGCGCCAGACGTGCGCAGTCGAGCGGAGGAGGCCGTCGCCTTCATCGTCCGAGGGTGGGTCGTCTGCTCCGCCGGCAGCGCCGTTGCGCCCGGAGCGGCGAGCAGAGGAGAGGACGCCGAGATCGTCATCTCCAGGGAGGTAGTCGTCGTCGGCGTAGCGCTTCGGGCGCGAAGTGGACTGGCGGAGGGAGGACTGTGGAGGCAGCGAAGACGAGGAAGGAAGAAAAGCGAGGTTAGCTCTCACGCGCTCCCTCGACGACGATAGACAAGCGCCACGCACCCGCCTGACCGCGCTCTCCTCCTCGTCATACAGCGCCGCCGCCGCCCTGCTGGGCCTCTTCCTCTTGGGCTGCGGTGCCGGCGCGTAGACGGCCGAGGGGTTGTAGTAAGCCTGCGGGGCGTAGTACTGCTGCTGAGGCGGTTGCTGCTGCGGATAGGTGGCGGAGGACGAGGAGGGGAGGCCGCCGGGTCCGCCGTCGTCGAGGAGGCGGGAGAGGGAGGACATCGCAGGGTGAGGGGGAGGAAGAAAGGTGGAGGAGAGCGGGAGGAGTGTACGAGCTGGATGGGGTGGGTGTGGGTGATCAGGTGGTGTCTGGTGAGGTGGCCGTGCTATTGATCGAGTCAGAAGAGGGGAAGAGGGTGAGCTGAAGGTGGTCGAGGGTGGGTGGAGCAGCGCGACGAGGGCGACTGCGACGACGAACTCGAGCGAGACGCACGGGGGTCTGAATGTGTCCTGCACGCCCTCGGAGTGCTCCGGTGGTGGGTGGTGGTGTCGCTGGGGCGTGCGATGCTCGATGGGTGTGGCCTCGTTGTCCCTCGTCGAGGTGGTGAGCGCGGGTGGGTGGAGTGGATCCGGTGGTGCTGCTGCTGCCCTCCTGGTACTCGCTGGTGGTGCTCGTGACCCTCTCTGACAAGCAGCCGGCGGTGCAGAGGCAGTCCGAGCCCTCTTGCGTGTCCCGTTCGCCCCCCCATTGCGCTCGCCGCCCCGCGCTCGTCTCGCTCTCGGCTCCTCACTTCGCCCAGCATGCACTCGCTCGTTCGCCCTCTTGCTCGCCTTCTTTCGCTTCCTTCTACTCGCCAGGAGGCAGAAGAGCTCGCACCTACCCCGTGCACCGCTTCCCCCGCTCGAGCAAGTCCGGGAAGACGAGACTCGCCCGTCTCCCTTTTTCTCCGGCACGAAAAGCGGGCTTCAATGTCAAGCGAGAGAGGGTACAACATGCACAGAGAAAGGGGGCGAAGTGGGTGGTCAAGGTACAGAATGGCGGCGAGGGGAGAAAGGCGAAAGGCGGTTCCGGGAGAGAAGGGGCGGCGAGAAGAGAGGGGATGGGATCGGTTAAGCGCCGCGAGCGAGGGCGCCTGTGCGTGCCGCATTCCAGTGCAAGTCGACGTCAGTCATATGCTTCGCGCGCTGAGAGGAAAATGACGAGGGAAGGAGTGGAACACAGACGCACCCTTGGCCCGCTTCGGGTCCTCGAGCTTGCTGACCTTGACCTCGTCGCCCCACGTGAAGCTCTATTCGTGGGATCATCACCCGACATCAGCTATGTTCTGCTTGAGGAGGAGAAAGAAGGGGAGGAAGGGAAAGCGGGACGCACGCCCATGTCCTGCGGCGTGATGAGGATGAACTGGACGGCGTTGGCGACTTTGGCCGTTTCGACCATCATCTTCATCGCGATGCGGCGGTTGACGGCGTCCTGTCAAGGTGGAGAAGGCGGGCGAGGTCAGCAAGGTGGAAAGGGAAGAGGAGGGGAAAAGTCGGTGAGGGTAGAGGGTGATTGTCGAGCGGGACGAACCATGAAGACGTCCTGCGGGAGTGAGACGAAGGTCAGTTCTGCCACTGGAAGGAAGACGAGAAAAAAGACCGCAACGCACGAACTCGTCGAGGCAGCGGATCGGGCACCCCACCGCCTCCCACATCGTCAGCAGCAGACAGATCGTCGAGAAGCTCTTCTCGCCTCCACTAAGGCTCTTCGCGTCCTTGAGCCTGCTCTTGGTCGCCTTCTCGCCCTCGCCGTCCGTCTGGACCGAGAGGAGGAGGCGGCACGCCTCGTGGTCGAACTTGAGCTTGCCCGTGAAGCCGCGGTTCGACAGGTACTGGAGGAACATCATGCGCGCGCGCTGGCCGATGTGGTCGCGGAAGTCGGTCCAGCGAAGGATGCGCTGCTGGTACGCTGCCGAGAGGGCCTGGTACAGGCGGTCGAACGCCTTCAGTATCTTCTTCTGCAGGTGGCACCCCACGAACCACCAACCGCGAGGACAAACACGACAAGGGGGAATGGTCAGCCGACTCACTTGGATAAGGCTGCTGAGCTCGTTGGTCTGCTTAACTGCCTCCTCTGCGACCTTCTTCCGCACCGCGAGCTGCTCGAGGATGTGCTCGATCGAGCCGCCGTCGCGCTTGGCGCGCGCCTTGAGCGCCTTGTCGAGCGCGTCGATCTCCTTCTGCAGCTTCTCGGGCTTCTTGTGCGACTCGACCGGCGGGCGCGCGCAGATCGCTTCGGCCATGTCGATGCGGAGCTGTGGGTCGAGAACGACAGATCCTACTCGTCAGTCTCGGTGTGAAGAAAAGGAAGAGAGCACGGATCCCGACGCACCGCGAGGTCGCCCCGCTCCTTCTCGACCGCGGCCCGATACTTCTCGAGCTCGACGACCGCCTTGTCCTTCTGCTTCTGCACGCCGGCGATCTCCGCCTGCGCCGCGCTGATGATGCCGTACTGCTGGGCGAGAATGGTCTGTTCCCCCGGACGAGGACCTTCATCAGCATCCTTCACTTTTATGAGGAAGGACATAAAAAGGAGAAGGCGAGGGAGCCCGGCGCACCTGAATCTGCACGGCGAGCTTCTGCGCCTTCTTGACCTTGGTTTCGAGCTCGCGCTTCTCGGCGACGACGGCCTCGTTGTTCGACCCCTCGGACTCGAACTTGTCCTTGCCGGCGCGGAACTGGTTCTTGGCCGACTCGAGCTCGGCGAGCGCTTCCTGTGCCGTGTAAAGCGGGCTTGATCAGCAGCGAAAGGGAGAAGACAGGCGGAAGAAATAAAGGCAAGGGTGGGAAAGAAGCAGGGCGGACCTCGCGGTTCGACTGCAGCGCGGCGATGTTGTTCGGCTGCTCCTCAGTGAGCTTGGCCTGCCACTGCGCGACCTGGTGGTTGAGCTGGCGCATGCGGTACTGCGCCTTCTCGTAGGTGGTCTACGAGGCGCAATCGAGAGTCGGCGAGTCAGTCGGATAGCTCGAGAAGAAGGCGCGAGAAACGGGAAGAGAGAGGCGACGTACACGGGCCGTCTTCTTCTGCTGGTCGAGCTGCTGGGCACGGATGCCGATCTCCTGCTTCCTCGCCTCAAGGCGGCCGAGGTCCTGCCTCACGCGCTCGACTTCGGCGAGGGCAGCTCTGCGGATCGAGCGGAAAGATGCTGTCAATGAGAGCGACAAAGCTGCAAGGAAATGAAGGCGGGCATACTCGATGCGGGCGGTGTTGTCAGAGGAGAGGCGAGTACTGCCCTTCCAGGGAGGCATGACTTGCGAGTAGGAACGGCCGTTGCTGTGTGCGGCAGTAAGGGGGGGTGAGCTATCCTTGCTCGCAGGAAGAAGCCCTCGCTGAGCAAGGGTGAACGGATCAAGGACGCACGTTGTGCCGACCTTGTACGAGTCGCTCGCGTACGCCGCGTCGACGTTGCGCGGGTTAGTGCGCATGAGCTGGTCGCCGTCCGGGCGGAACGGAACAAGCGCCGCCTTCTCTATGTTGCGACTGACGATGAGCGCTTGGCGGATGATCTCGTCTTGGAACTGTGGGAAAGGCGGTTAGAGGGACCAGAGGGAAGAGGCGGAAAGAGCAGCGTGCCTTGAGAGCCCGCAAGACGGTGAGAACGCCGGGATCAGGCTGACTCCTGGCCAGGTCGGCCTCGAACGTGTTGTCGAAAGTCTGCTTGATGATCGGCGTGTGGTGGTCGCTGTTCACGTTCCTCTTCATAGATCAGTGCGGTCCAGAGTCTCAGACCAGAGGTAAGGAAGACTGACAGCCTGAGGCGCTTCTTGATGTCCAGCATGAGCTTGTAGTCGTGGTCGTTCGAAAGGACGATGGCATTGAGCGTGTCGGTGAAGAAGGATTCAAGCATCGTCCCGTAGGCCGGCTCAGTCAGGCTGATGCGCATCCCGATGGGGCCAATCGGCGGGGCATGCCATCCTTGCTCTTGAGCAATGGCGCGCAGGACCTCCTGCATCCTCGGCCCGTACGCCAGGATGGGCGACTTCTGCGTCTGGCGCATGTGGTTGACGCGCCCTTGCGCGTCGTTGAACTGCTGCTGCGCCTGGGCGATCGCGTCCTTGATGCCGTCGTACTCGTCGACGACATGGCGGTACTCCTCGTCCGCCTCCTCCTCAGCGCGCTTGTTCGTCGAAATCGTCTCCGACTGCGCCTCAATCTCGGCCTCGGCGCGGGCGATGCTCTCGCGAAGCGGGCGGCGCTCGGCCTCGAGGTCGCGGGAGAGCTTGCGCTCCTCGTCCGCAATCTGCTGATCGAAGGTCGCGATCGTCTGTGAGATGCGGTCGACGGTCGAGTTGAGCTGGCGCTCCGAGTTCTGCGAGGAAGGAAAAGTCAGGTCAGTACGAAGAGAAGGATGGGAAGGGAGAGAGAGAATAGGCGCACCTTCCACGACTTGATACGGTCGCGCTCCTTCTGGAGGACCTGGTCGATCTCGGCGAGGCGCGGAGCGTAGGCTTCGTTCGTGTGCGCCATCTCCGCTTCGGCTTCGCGGGTGTTGGCGACGTGCTCTTCGGCTTCGGTGATCTTGGTCTGCAGGGAAGGGACAGTCAAGACGACAGAGGACAGAGAGCACAAGAGCTGCGCACCTGCTTCTCCTCGATCTCGACATCGTACTCGGCGACCTCGGCCTCGCGCTTCGCGACTTCCTGCTCGCCCCACCCGAGGTGCTGAAGACCAAAACGGGTCAGTCACCTTTCCCGCCTTACCGGTGAGTAGGGTGGACGAGGCTTACCGTCTCCATCTCGACGACGTACGACCAAGCAAGCTGATCCTTGAGCGTCTGGAGGTTCTTCGTCTGGTCGATCGCGGCCTGCGCATCCTTCGCGCGGAGCTTGGCGGCACGGTACGCCTCCTTGAGCTCGGGGAGGACCTCCTTCTTGCGCGAGAGGTGCTCCTCCATCATCTCGGTGTTGGAGCGGATTTGCTCGTACTCCTCGGTGAGCTGGGCGAGCTGGGTGCCGCGGAGGAAGAACTGCGGGAGTGGCGAGTCAGCTACGCCGCAGCCAGAAGGAGAGCGAGGAGCACGCACGGTGTACTTGTCTTTCGGGGAGGCGCTGGCGAGGAACTGGCGGGACTGGTCCTGGGTCAACACGGTCATCGGGTTGTCGACCTGGATGTTGAAGCTGTCGACTGCAGGAGCGAGGTGTGTGAGCGGCGACCGAGGGGAGAAAAGAGAAGGTAGCTTACGGATAGCGTCGAGAGTCGCCTTCTTGGTGTCGACCACCTTGCCCTCGTGGTTCCTGATCTTGTAGGCCCCGCTGCCGACCTTGTTCATCGTACGCTCAACAGTGATCGAGTCGCCGTAGATGTGGTGCTGGAACGCGTCGTCGCCCTTGTTCGCGAGCGTGACTGAGCATCGAGCGGAACTGGGTGAGGGAGAAAAGGTGAGGAAGAAGGGCGGGTCGGGGTATGCAGGGTTACGCACGGCTTGTCCTCCATGATGAGGTCGCCGCCCTTCTGACCACGGTTCTGCAGCAAGGAGGAGCAGTCAGCCACTATAGAGAAGCGGGAAAGGAAAACAGAACACGCACAGTCGCCCTCGCATTGCCTCCGAGCGCCATGGTGATGCCGGTCAGGATGGCGGACTTGCCCGAGCCGTTGACGCCGACGAGGAAGTTGACTTGCGGGCCAAAGTTGACGGTCGTGTGGGCGTGGCACTGCGAGACAGAGCCTCATCAGTTGAGCGACCGGCAGGTGGGGGGACTGAAGTGGGAACATACCATGAAGTTCTGGAGGTCGACCTGCTGGATCACACCAGCCTCGGCAATCTTCTGCTCGTGCGGGAGAGAGGTCAGCGCGAGGTGGACGCTTCATCGCTGCTTCGAGCGAGTCGGGAGAGGAGGTCAACGCACACTGGCCCTCCCACTGCTCTGCGTGCGCTCAAACTCCTCGCGGTCGCGCCTCTCCTGCTCGTCGTCGACGTCCATGTCGTCGTCGTCCTCCTCCTCGCTGTGCTCGTCGCCGTCGGGGTCGAAGTCGCGGTCTCCATCAGGCGGAGGAGTCGAGCCAGGCAGGGACGAGTTGCGGGTGCGCTGGCGCTTGGCGGACGAGGTGACAGCGTCCTGGTCGGACTCTGCGTCCGACACGGCGCGGCGCTTGCTCATGGCGGGATGTTGGTGGTGGAGGGAGCGCGAGACGCGTTGACTTCGCGCTTTCGAGGTTGGTTTCCTTCTTTTCTTTCCTTCGGTCCTTCTCGTGCTTACTGTGCTCCATACGAGCGTGTCCGACCTTACAAGATGCGCTCCACTTTGCGCCATCTGAGCCAACTTGCACCTCTTTTTCTCCCGCACCTCCTCTCCCTGGCTAGCCCTGCCCGGCTTCCTACCACTCCTGCCCTTCGTATCGCCAGCTATCTTTCGCTACGATGCCTTGCTGCCGACCTCACTCGTCGCCTCCGATGACTGACCCGGCCTGGTCAACCTGGCTCCGCCGTCGACTCCGAACCTCGCGGGTTGGCTTTCGCTTCTCTCCTCCTCCCCTCTGCTTCGATCGGCCTTGCAGCACGGCTTACAGGCAAGACAGCAAGCTATACACCCGCCACTGCCAGTCGACCGCCGCCCGTCCCCTTCGCTGCCGAACCAGCTCGCTCATTCCTCTCCGACACTGCTTCCATCAGCCATCGCGGCCGCGCAACCTCTTCAAACGACGCCGGTCATCGACGCGAGGCCACCGACGCACTTTCTGTACCCGTCCGACACCCTCGCAGCTCTCCCACTCTCACTTTGAGCGACGCCGAACGCCGCTTCCCCTCCACTTCCCCTCCTGAGATCACTCCTCCCTCTCTCGCTCGTCAAGGATGACTTCGCCCGCCTCGTCCGTTACGCGCGCCGCATCGAATGAGCGCGACTACGACGCCGCCGAGAAGGGCACAGCGGCGACTTCGTCGAGAGCCAGCGCCGCCACTGGGGACGACAAGGCGGACGACGATGAGAAGCAGCCGGTTGAGGGAGGGACGGAAGCGGTCCTTCCGGGAAGTAAGGAGCTCAAGACGAAGGACATCCACAACGTTCACAAGCGCTGGTGGCTCCGCAAGCCGCGCGATCCGTTCCCTTCCCTCGATGCCGCCCCCATCGTAAGCCATTCTTGCCGCCTCCTCTACGCAAGTTCGCCTCCCTGGCTCCTTCTGACAGTGTTCCGACGCTCCTTCCCGCAGATGCCGCTGGCGGGCGCCAACATCGTCTCCAAGATGCTTTTCCTCTGGATCCAGCCGATGCTCACGACCGGCTACCAACGCACGCTCGTCCCGACGGACCTGTGGAAGACCCCGGAGGAGATGGAGGCGTCGCACCTGACCGACCGTCTCATGGGCAACTTCAACAAGCGCCGCGCCAAGATCGAGGCGTGGAACAAGGCCATCGAGGACGGCTCGTACAAGCCCGGCGCGATCAGGGCTGCCTGGTGGAAGTTCAGGAAGACGGACGGGAAGCGGAAGGTCGGAATGGCAAAGGCGCTCTCCGATACCGTGCGCTCCGATCTCGCTTGTCCTCTTTCCCCTTCTTCGGCTGATCTTGCTCTTCCCGCAGTTCTTCTGGGAGTTCTGGCTCGCCGGTATCCTCAAGATCATCTCGGACGGCCTGCTCATCACCTCGCCTCTCGTGCGTTATTCTGCTTCAGACCCGTTTTGATCCCACCTGCGTTCTCCGTCTCATGATCTCCTTCCGCAGGTCACCCGCCGCCTCATCACCTTCGGCTCATCCGCCTACTACGCGCACCGCGGCGTCCCCGGCTACACCGCTGAGCCAATCGGCGTTGGTATTGGTCTCGCATTCGGTCCGTCTCGTCTTCCTGTCCCGGGTCCAGCATCGCTACGTGGCCGACTCTTCACGCTCTCAACGTCTACTCTTCACGACTCGTACCTCGGCCCAGTAACAAGCACTGACTCGCTTCTTCTCCCTGTCCTTCCTTTGCCCTTTGCCCTTTCGACTCGCGAACGCGAAGGTCTCTGGGGCATGCAGATCATCTCCTCCCTCTGTCTGCACTCGTACTTCCGCTTCTCGGCGGGCACGGGCGTCCTCGCGCGCGCCGCCCTCATCGCCGGCATCTACCGCAAGGCCATGGTCCTCTCCGGCAAGGCCCGCACGATCATCACCAACGGTCGCCTCGTCAACCACATCGGGACGGACGTGTCCCGCATCGACTTCTGCGCGGGCTTTTTCCACATGTCCTGGACGGCGCCGATCCAGATCATTGTCATCCTCGTCATCCTGCTCACCGAGATCGGCCCGTCTTGCCTTGTAGGCATTGGCTGTGCGTTATTCCTCTCTTGCTGCTCTTTCGCCGTGTCCCCAAGCATGCTGACTCTTCCCTGTCCCCGTAGTCCTCATCATCATGATGTACGGCCGTCCTTCACTGACTGCTCTCCCTAAAACGGCTCACTAACCCTCTTTTCGCCTATCTTCCTCCTTCAGGCCACCGCAGATGATCGCTATGAAGAAGATGTTCACCTTCCGAAAGCGCGCCATGGTGTGGACTGACAAGCGCGCCCGTCTAATCGGCGAGCTCCTCGGCGGTATCCGCGTTCTCAAGTTCTTTGGTGTGTCTCCTTCCGCTTCGGCGGTGGAACGGGCCAAGCTGACCCGTCTCTCGATAGCCTGGGAGGTGCCCTACCTGAGCAAGCTGCACGAGTACCGGGCGAACGAGCTGCACCAGATTCGCAACCTGTTCGTCCTCTTCTCTTCCCCTTCTCTCCTCCCTCTTTTGTCTCCTTCCGTGCTCACCATCCTGCTCGACAGGCTCATTTCTCGGGCCGCCACCACCGGTGTTGCCATGTCACTCCCCACGCTCGCTACCGTTCTCGCCTTCGTTGTCTACGCCAACACGGGCCATACGCAGTCCGGTGCATCTTGACCTTCTTTCGCTCCTAGCTCTGCTCGCGGCTGACCCTCTCTCGCGGTCCTCTTACAGCCCAGAGCATCTTCACCTCGCTCACGCTCTTCCAGCTCCTCCGCATGGTAAGTCGACCCCTGGTCCCGAGTTGCATACTGTCCGCTAACAGCGATTGCACACCCCTTCCAGCCGCTCATGATGTTGCCGATGTCACTCAGCACCATCACCGACGCGCACAACGCCCTTGGCCGCCTTACCGAGGTCTTCCTCGCCGACGAACGCTCCGACTCGCTCAACATCATTCCCGACGCCAAGTACGCCATCAAGGTCGAGGACGCCGACTTCCAGTGGGAGTCGACCCCGCCCGACACGGCACCGAAGGGCAAGGGCGCGCCCGGCGGCGGCAAGGGCGGCTTGAAGGGCCGCGTGCAGAAGAAGCGCGAGGAGAAGGAGCGCAGGAAGAAGGAGATGGACGCCATGGCCGAGCTCCGGCTCGCGCAGAACGCGCCGCAGGACCCGGAGCAGGCCGTCAACAGCGGAGATGCCACCGGCGACGTGCCGGATGCGGAGAAGGTCAACAAGGAGGGCGAGAAGGAGGAGGTCGAGGTTCTGCAGCTCCGCGGCATCAACCTCACGATCCCCAAGGGCCAGCTTTGCGCCATCGTCGGTGCGGTCGGGTACGTCTCGCTTCCTCTGCCCGCTCGCATCCTCACTCTCGGCACACTTGTCCTTCTCTCGCTTTCCGCCTCAGCCGTTCTTCGTGGCTGACTCTGTCACCCCCTGTAGCTCCGGCAAGTCCTCCCTTCTCGCTGGTCTCGTCGGCGAGATGAAGCGGACCCGCGGCGACGTCTCGTTCGGCGGCACGATCGCCTACGCCGCCCAGCAAGCCTGGATGCAGTCGTGCTCGCTCAAGGAGAACATCCTCTTCGGCCGGCCGTACGACGAGCGCCGCTACCAGCAAGTTATCAAGGATGCATGTCTCGAGGCCGATCTCGAGTTGCTGCCGTACGGGGACGACACGGAGATCGGCGAGAAGGGTGTGTCTTCTTATCTTCCTTCTTCACTGCAAGCATCGCTGACGCTCCTCCCGTCGCACTCTAGGCGTCACCCTTTCTGGTGGGCAGAAGCAGCGCGTCAACATCGCCCGCGCCCTCTACTACGACGCTTCGATTGTGCTCCTCGACGATCCCCTTTCGGCTGTCGATGCTCACGTCGGCAAGTATCTCTTCGACCACGCCATCTGCGGCGCTCTCGCCGGCAAGACCCGCGTCCTCGTCACCCACGCGCTTCACTTCCTTCCCAAGGTCGACTACGTCGTCTGCCTCGACAACGGTCGCATCACGCAGGAGGGCACGTACGCCGACCTCGTCGCGGACAAGGAGGGCGCGTTCGCGGCGCTGATGGAGGAGTTTGGCGGCGACCTCGAGGAGAAGAAGGAGGAGAAGGATGAGGCGGAGGAGGAGGCGATCGAGAAGGAGGCCGATATCGAGGAGGCCAAGGGCAAGAAGCCGGCCGAGAAGAAGCAGGCGAAGGCGCTCATGCAGGAGGAGGAGCGCGCGACCGGGTCCGTCTCCGGCGCCGTCTACCGCAAGGTCTTCTTCCTCTCCCGAGGCTGGATCACCTTCCCGCTCCTCATCCTCGCCGTCGCCTGTCAGCAAGGCGCGCAAGTCGTCGGCAGCTACTTCCTCGTCTGGTGGCAGGAAGACTACTTCAACCAGACCCAGGGCTTCTGTGCGTTCTTCTCCCTTCTGACCCTCGATCGGGACTCACCTCTCTCCCCTCCTAGACGAGGGCATGTACGCGATGCTCGGTGTCCTCCAAGCCGTCTTCTCCTTCATGCTCGGCCTCTCGACCACCATCATCGGCTACTACCTCAGTCGCAGTCTGCACCAAGGCGCGATCACCGGGGTGCTCCGTGCTCCCATGTCCTTCTTCGACACGACGCCGCAAGGACGCGTCATGAACCGCTTCTCCAAGGACATCGACGTGCGTCCATTTACCTACAGTCGCTTGTCCGAGTCTGACTGGCTCGTTTCGCAGACCATCGACAACACCCTCAACGACTCGTTCCGCATGTTCATGGCCACCGCGTCCGGTGTCGTCGGCTCCGTCGTGCTCATCGCCATCGTACAGCACTGGTTCCTGCTCGTCGTCGCTGGCGTTCTCTGCCTGTACGGCTTCGCCGCGAGCTTCTACCGTCAGAGGTACGTCTTCGACAGCGGCTACGCCTCTCTCGTCCACTCATACTGACGATCCTGATTATGACAGTGCGCGTGAGCTGAAGCGCCTCGACAACCTCCTGCGCTCGTCGCTGTACGCCCACTTCAGCGAGACCCTGTCCGGCTTGGCAACCGTCCGCGCCTACGGCGAGTCCGGCAAGGTACATTCGATCGCTCTGTTTCGCGCATGCACCTTACTGACGCTTCTTTGCTACAACTCGCAGTTCTTGAAGCAGAACGAGGCCTACATCGATCTGGAAGACCGCGCCTACTTTCTGACCGTGATCAACGTGAGTCTCTGCCTGCTCTCCTCGAGTGCGCTACTGACGCTTCGACTACAGCAACGCTGGCTCGGCCTTCGCCTGGACTTCTTCGGCAGTTGCCTGACATTCGCCGTCGCCATGTTCGGTGTCGGAACTCGCACGTCCGTCTCGCCTAGTCAAACTGGCTTGGTTCTCTCCTACATCCTCTCGATCTCGTCCGCGTTCTCGTGGATGGTCCGCCAAGGTGCGTCGCCGTGTTCCGGACTTCCGCCGAGCAACCCGCGCAACTCTGACCTTGTCTTCCTCATTCCTCTCCCTTATTTCCAGGCGCCGAGGTCGAGAACGACCTGAATAGCGTCGAGCGCGTGCTGCACTACGCCAACAACCTCGAACGCGAGGCGCCCGCCGTCATCGAGGACAGCCGCCCGCCGCAGGAGTGGCCTGCCGGCGGCCAGATCTCGTTCAAGAACGTCGTCATGAAGTACCGCCCTGACCTGCCGCCCGTCCTCCGCGGTCTCTCGCTCGACATCAAGGAGGGCGAGAAGATCGGCGTTGTGGGCCGGACTGGCGCTGGAAAGGTGCGTTTCCCTTTTCTTCCCTCTGCTCCCTCTCCTTTTCTCACTTGCGCGCTAAATAACCGCCTCTGCACGTGCAGTCTTCCATCATGCTCACCCTCTTCCGCCTGGTCGAGATCTCGGAGGGTCAGATCACCATTGACGGCGTCGACATCTCCAAGATCGGTCTCCAGGACCTCCGCAAGAAGGTCGCCATCATCCCGCAAGAGGCGAACCTCTTCGCCGGCACCATCCGGTGGGTCTCTCCTTCCGTATGCGTCTCCCTCGAGCCGTACTGACCATGCCCCGGCCGAAATAGCTCCAACCTCGACCCCTTCAACGAGCACGACGATGCGACCCTCTACGACGCGCTCAAGCGCGCGTGGCTCGTCGAGCAGGACCAGGCGCCGCCCGTCCTCCCCGCCATCACCGCCGAGGGCGAGACCGCCCCGCCCTCTTCCTCGAACTCGGGTCACGCCACGCCTTCTTCCGCCTCCCGGTTCACGCTCGACCTCGCGATCGAGGACGAGGGGCAGAACCTTTCGGTCGGCGAGCGGTCACTCGTCTCGCTCGCGAGGGCGCTCGTCAAGGACTCGAAGATCATCGTCCTTGAGTCCGTCCTTTCCCCCTTCTCCCGGTTCGACTTTTGGCTGACTTCGTCTTCCACCGCAAACAGCGAGGCCACCGCTTCTGTCGACTTCCAGACTGACTCGCGCATCCAGGCGACCATCCGCAGCGAGTTCAAGGACAAGACGGTGCGTCTTTCCCTTCCGCTCTTCCTCCCTTCTCCCCTGACGAAGCTGACCCTTCCCCAACCGTAGCTCCTCGTCATCGCGCATCGCCTGCGGACTATAATAGATGCGGACCGCGTGCTGGTCATGGACGCGGGCCAGGTCGCCGAGTTCGACAGTTCGTCCCCCCTTCACACTTTTTTCCTCTCCTTCCGTATCTGACCACTGTCCCTCTACCCTCAGCCCCTCTCACCCTCTACCGCTCGAAGGGCATCTTCCACGGCATGTGCGAGCGGAGCGGCATCACAGAGAAGGACATCGCAGAGAGCAGCGGATTCCAGAAGTAGAGGGACGCATTCCGGATTGTCTACTCGCCCTATTGTCACCTTGTCTACACTCTCTTCCTCTTGTACCTTACTCAGTCGCTGTAACTCTCGCATCTTCCTTTTCCGCCTGTCGTGTCCGAACGAGAGAAACTGGGCACTGCGTGTTTCGTTCGACGAACTACCGAGGGGTATAGCTACAAGGGGGACTGCAAGCGAAGACGAAAGGAGAAGAGAGGCGCTTATGCCTTCTTCTCGAGAGTCGAACCGACCTGGGCGGAGGTCTCGCCGACGTTCTGCTTGACGGCAGCGGCGTAGCCCTCGGTGGAGGTCTTGGCGTCCTACAAAGGCGGGTGGGTGAGATCAGCCTCGGAACGAACGGAGAGGGGCGGAATGAAAGGGAGGAAACGCACGGCGGCGGAGCTCTTCGACTCCTCGACCTTCTTGTTGAGGGCGTCGGCGGCCTCGTCCGTCTTCTTCTTGAGGTCCGCGTTCGCCTCCTCGGCCTTCTTCTCGCCGGCCGCGACGTAGCCCTCGACCGTGTTCAGCGCCTGGGCGGCGAGGTCGCGCGCCTGGGCGACGTAGCCCTGCGGCTTGTTAGTGTCGGCGGAGCGCTGCGCATCGTCGGCAGCCTCCTTGGCCTTGTCGGCGCCGGCACCGATGACGCTGATCGAGCTGGAGGGGTCAGCGGGAGAAAGAAGGGAGCAGGAAAGGAGGAGGGAAGCCAGACGCACGCGCCGGCCTCATGGATGACATTGGCGGCGAAGTTGCGGCCCTCGGAGACGAGCTCGCCGAGGGTGTGCTTGCCCTCTGCGCCGTGCTCGCTCTGCTTGGCGTCCTGAGTCGACTCGGCGCCCTTGTCCTTGCCGAGGCCAGCGAGGCCCTTGGCGTAGTCGAGCGTAGACGAAGCGAGATGGCCGGCCTGGCCGACGAGAGAGTCCTGGGCGTTAGCGCCGTGACCGGTGCTGCTGATGAAGTGGTTAGTGGTGTCTGCAGGGCGTTTAGAGGAGTGCAAGCGTACGAGGAGGACATGGTGGTGGTGATGACGGTGGGCGAAGTGGGGGAGCTGCGGTGAGGCGGGAGAGAGCGCTGTGAGCGAGCTGGGTGGTGTAGGAGTCGCCAAGTGTAGCCTACAGCGGGTGGAGAGTGCTTTGAGCTGAGTAGCGAGTGAGCGGAAGGAAGGAGAGAGACGATCGACGCCCTCAACCGCGACGAGGCCGAGTCGAGGTTCGGCCCTTCAACGCCGCCGGGCCTCGTTCGCCCCAACGCAGCCGACTGACGCTGGGTGCAAGATCACCAAAAGCTTCTGGCCAAGTTGAGCGTGAAGAGCGCGAGCGAGAAAAGCGAAGCGGAAAAAGACCTGGGGCGAGCGAGGTCTTCCGCCCGCTCTTGAGCAAGTTCCTACGCCCCATCGCTCCTTTGCGCTCGAATGGAAGCGGCGAGCAGTGACTCCAGACGCAAAACGAGCAGAATATGCGAGAGAGCGAAAAGGCGCAAAAACATAGCGGCTCCTGGTCTCGATCCAGGGACTCTTGGGTCACTACGCTCGAGAGCGGTATGAGCCCAATGAACTACCGACTGTTCCAAGCCGCTTTGTTGTTGGCAGGGTCAGCGTGTACATATAACAACCGCGCCCTAGGTCTTCCTCTGCCGGCTTCCTCGCTCTTCCTCTTCTTGCGTTCTTGCCCTCTCTCTCCCTTTCTTCCCTCTCCCACTTCTTCCGCTTCAGCCTCTACCGCTTCCTCGCTTCTGCTCCTGCTCACTCAGCCTTACAAACTCACCTCCAACACCCCGACCTCGCCCGCTCCCCAAGTCGACGAGACCGAGGCCTCGCCTCTCTCCCTCCTTCCACCCACTCGAAGCCAAACGAAGCACACTACATGGCCGCACACGTCAATTTCAGCAAATTTGCCACGCCCGATGCGCCGACGGTGCAGGTGCCGATGAAGGTCATCAACCGTCCGCTGCCGTCAGAGCTGGACCAGAGCAAGGTCGAGCGGTTCATGGAGGACATCAAGGTGTGCCCCTTCTTGCTCTCTGTGTCCGTCCAAAGCCACTGACAGGACCCTTTCGCCCGCCCCGAGCAGAAGGGAGACGACTTTACGCCGATCGAGGTGCTGAGGACGGTCGCGCCGGACGGCCAGCAGTACTACTTCGCCTTCGGAGGCTGCCATCGGTATGCTGCTGTCTTCACGACCCCTTTCCCGGCGCTTCTCCCTTCTCTGCCAACCCTTTCTCGCCCTTTTCCTCCCTCTTCAAGCCTGACATTCACTCTCTTTCCGCAGTTACGAAGCGCACAAGCGCCTCAACAGCGAGACGATCCCTGGCCGCATTATCAACGTCCCGCCATCCGCCATTCGGATGTACCTCGGAGCAGGCTGTCCCTTCTGAGTCTGAGGCTTTTCCTCGCTCTTCTCGCGTTCTTCTCCTACCTCCTCCCTCTGTCCCGTTTCTCGAGACCGCATCCCCTAGATCTTCTGTATCACTACCTGCATTGCAAGACGTGGCGCACTTGACGGCCGCCATAGTGAGGCCAGGGGTGACAAGGACGAAAAAAGGAAAGTGGTCACGCGGGTGGGAAAGGACGAAGCGAGTTCTGCCTCTACGAGCAGCACTCCCTTTCCAAGCGACAGAGCAGGAGGAACATGCAAGGAAGGCGAGCTAACTCTCAAGCGTTCCAAGCGACACAGAGGAAGGTTGAAGGTAGAAAAGGCTCAATTGCAAGAACGGCGGGAAAGAGGCACGGAGATCGACGCGGCTCGTCACTAGACCTGCACAGCTGAGCGGCGTGCTATGCGCTGCGGGGATGCGAGCGCGCTAGGGAGAGAGAAGAAACTCCACTTGCTCGAAGAGCAGCTCAAGTCCGATGGGGCCGGCTTGAAGGTGCAAATCTGCGAGAACGAGGGCATAGGGTCAGTACACCGGTCATCAGGGCTTCGGGACAGTTGCAGCGGATCAAGGGCGCCACGACGGCATCAGGAAGTGAAGAAAAAGAGTTCGACATCGCGCGAGAAACCTCAAACGCTCTAGTACGAGAAATACCAATGTCATAAAGTTGTGTCGTCACGCACCGCGTCGCTGGACGTCCCGCGACGCTGCCTGAGCTCCGTGAGAGCCAGAACAGGCGCCAGGGAGGAAGAGCTGCCCTTGATCCGCTGTGAGAGGAGCAGGGAAGGAAGAGGGGCTCACCAGAAGGCTCAGCCAGTGTTCATGACCATGGAGAAAGTCCGGCCGGCGCAGTTCGAGGCGATGCTGCACGTCGAGGAGGTCGAGGAAAGCGCGAAGACGACCTTGTCAGGCGGCGAACGCGAGAACGCTGGCGGTTTGCTGGAGGGTGTAGGCGTCGACATGAGTGCTGCGATGCAAAACGAGCAGAAGAAGCAGGCGGAAGTGGTCTAGAGAAGGGAGAGCCGTGCCGGCGGAGGTCGACCTCGTAGCCCCAGTCCAAGCGCGGTCTCGGCGCCGACGCTTTTCCGCTCAATAATGGCCGTGGAAGAAAGGGTTGACAGATTCGTTGCAGGAAAGGTATCGATATGCAAAGCGGAAGGGGGAGAACAACAACGGGATGATGGCTGCGAGAGTGTTACAACGGGCATGCAAGTCGAGGAAAAAGGTCGACCGAGTTGTCGCCTGGCGGGCGACTCCACTTGTCCGGTACCGCGACGAAGTAGCGCTCCACTGCGAGGGGAGGGAAAAGGGGAAGCGATTAACGGGTGCTGAGAAGGTGAGAGAGCAGAAAGCGCACTGGCAGTCAGGAAGCGCTTGGCGTATTCGCTCGGTGGCAGGACCGTCACGTCCGACGCTTCAGACGCCGTGGCATGCTTGACAATCGTCTTGCCGAGGTGCTCGACGCGCTTGAGAGCGTTGAAGACTGCGAGAAGAGGTGGAAAGGGTCAGCCTCGGCTCCTTTTTCCTCCTCGCGATTTTGAAGAGGACATGGGACCCACCGCCGATGGTATCGATGAGTCCGACGACAAGCTCGCGGTGGGTATCGTCGACGCCGATGAGGAGACTGAAGTCGATACCGTCGTTCTCGGAGAGGAACTGGACGTCGTTGGCGAGCGAGTCGCGGAGCAGCGTCTTCGAGTGCTGTGGACGGCGAGGTAGAGGAGTGAAAAAACTGGGAGCCGAAGGAAGGACGGGGAAAGGCGAACAGGATAGATGAGAAGCTGGTCTCGCAGCGAACCTGCTCGAGGGGAGAAGGTCAACGCAGACTCGTAATCGAAGAAGGACCAAAGTACGTACCGGTGAGCCAGTCAGCATCCCACCCGGTCCCCTCCTTCGCATCGCAACCCGGCTTGGGCTTGGTCATTCGGCTGGCAATGCCTGCGAGCGAAAAGGACGGGTCAGGAGGATGACAAAAGCAGAACGGAGATGGAGCGCACCCTTCAGGTCGAACTGGCGAGAGACAGCTACAACGGGACAACAAGGTCAGTTGTGAAGGGGAAGGCAGAGGAAAGGGAAACGAGACGTACAGACGTTGTGGAAGAGATGCTCCATTACGACGAGGTCGACCTTCTTCTTCGTGTCCTTGCCGTCGACGATCTTGACCGTGTACACGCCGAAGATCTTGGCGAGGAGAGAGGGCCGCTCGGGGTGCATGAGGTAGTCCAGCAGCTTCGGGGCGACATTGAGGAGGGTTTCGCGTTCCGAGGCGCCGAATTTGGTGACCTGAGCGAGAGAAACGAGTGAGGAAAGGGGGTCGGGAAAGTAAGGAAAAGAAAGCACACGAGCTCCTTGAGCATGAAGCGCTTGTCGCCGGTCATGAGGAAGCAAGCCGCCGACTTGCCGCCCGAGGGGTTGATGTCGGTGCAGCGCGAGAGGCTCTCGACAAAGCTGGGATGGAAGGGATTCAGTACGGCTAGAAGAGAAAGATCGAGAGGAAAGTGAACGTACAGGCTCTCCGAAAGACCGCACTTCGCCCGAAGCGCCTGGAACTGCTTGGCGTAGAAGGCCGTGATGCGGTAGCGCTTGTCGCCCTGGCGGAACTCTACGGAGCAAGTGATCAGCGACAAGCGGGAAAGGAAGGAGACAGGGTCAGACGCACTGAGCTTGATGTGCTCCTGAGGGTGCCGAGCTGACCCCGTTCCCATTCCGACCGCTCCCTCCGGCAGCGGACCCAGCCTCGGCGACGTCCCGCCCGAGACCTTCGAGCGGACCGAGTCGATGCCGGCGAAGAGGCCGTCGAGCTTGCTGCCGAGGAAGCGGGAGGCGCTCGTCGGCGCTGGCGAGTGCAGCGGCGGAACATCGTCGTGGTGCTCTTCGCGGTGCTCGTGACTTGCGAGACTTGCCGCGGCGCACAGAGGTCGCGTAGCGCTGCGATCGTCGGCGGAAGTGGCGGAGGAGATGGACGGAGCGTAGCTGGAAGACTCGGCGGCGGTGCCGGACGAGAGCGACTGGAGGGAGGCGATGGAGCGGATCGTTCCCGCCGCGCTCAGGGTCTGAGGTGTGGGCGTGATGCTCGGCGTCTTGATCTCGGCGACGGTGGAAGAGGTCGTTGCGCCGGAACCTTCGCGGCGAGCAGCCAGGTGCGCCATGAAGGTCGGAACGCCTCGGGCTGGCGGACCATTCGCTCGCGGGGTGGACGGGGTTGCCTCGCGCGTGTTGAGCAGGTCGTTGAGAACGGTATCGGACAGAGGGGCGGCTCGAGAAAAACGCTTCGCGGCCGGGTCGACGTCGAACGAGCCGCGGTCGATTCCTGGGGTCGAGGACGGCGTCGAGTCCGGCGAATTGACGACCTCGTGCGACTTCTTGCGCATGAGGTGGCGGAACATCGAGCCGTGGCCGATTGGCGGCGGCTTCCTCGCCTTGACCATGAGGCTGTCGACCTCGCAGCGGCTCGGCTTGCAGAAGTCGGCTGCTGGGTCGTCAGGGTCCAGCTCGGTCGATGAGCGATTCGAGCTGAGCGGCGGCGGAGTGATGGAGCGACCGGATAAGGGCGAGACGGACAGGTGCGGGTCGAGGAACATCGACGGGATGGGGTTGCGCTGAGCGGAGGGCCGGCGACTGCCCTCGTCGGGAAAGAAAGTTTCCAACGAGGAAGGGGTGACGATGCGGCTCGAGGTGGCCGTGGTAAATGAGACGGCGTCCTGGAAGGGAGCGTTGCTGAGGGTGAGGGCGATGAGCGAGCTGAGCTCGCTGTCGCGGACGAGGACCGGCGAATCGACGGCGAAAGCATGCACGTGCGGGTCGAAGTAGTCGGGCTCGGAGAAGACGGCGGGAGAGGGGATCTCGGGGCCCGGGCCAGCGGCGAGAACGGCGGCGTGCTTCTTCTCCCAGGCGGCGAGGCGAAGCTTGACCGCCTTGGCCTTGGTCTCGAAGAAGGACCTTGCGGCGTTGAGGCGGTACGGCGCGACACCTTCGGCGACGGTCTCGCAGGCGGACTCGTCCTCGTCGAGCACCTTGCGGAGCCGGCGAAGCGCCGCCAAGGTCGTCTCCTCCTCATTCGCAGGCGCCGAGGCCTCTTTCGCCGTGTCGCCCCCATCCTCGATGACCGTATCGGCGGACTCTGAGCGCTGGTGGCCGGGGAAGAAACCGTCCTGACCGTCCATTGCACTCGGGACGGGGATGAGGCGGTCTTCAAGGGCGTCCAGGCGAGCGCGAACATCCGAGAAGAAAGAATCTGTATGGGGAGAGATGAGTGAGGGTCAACGGGATTGTGGAGGAAGCGGACGTACCGATCTCGTCGCGCAGCGTGTCAGGCGAGTGCGAGTCGCCCAGCTTGACCTGCGGCTCGTCCTCGTCCGGCTCGGCATCGGGGTCGACAGCAGTCGGCAAGCGAAGCTCGAAGAGGCTAGGAAACAAGGAGCTCGTCAGGTGAAGAAGGATCAAGCAAGGGAAAAAGGTGAACGTACGCGATCTTGCCGAGTCGAAGCTCGACGACGGTCTTTCCGACGGCGAAGCTCCTCACGAGCGCCTCCTGATCCCTGTCGTGCTCGCACAGGTTCGGCTTGAGATCGCCATAGATGAGCAGCTCGCAGACCTCGGAGAACGAGTACGAGGCCGAGGCGGCGGCGAGCGGCTTGGCCTCGGTCGACGAGTGGCAGACGGCGCAGGTCGTCCAGGTCTGGATAGGCAGAGGCGTGTCGTGCGCGTGCTTGTCCTGCGGTTCGTCCTCACGGTCGAGGTCGCGAAGCGAGACCTCGATGCGGACCTCGTGGTGCATCATGACGAGCTTGTGGTCGCGGTTCGGGGTCGAGCAGGCCGGGCAGTTCGCGTCCTTGTGCGACACGAGCTGGGTGACGACGGATGCGAGGGTCGAGTCCTCGAGGAGAGACGGGTTCGTTGGCGTTGGCGAGTCGTGCTGGTAGAACGAGAAGGTAACCCAGCGAGGGGCTTGGCAGGGGAGGGTACCGGGAGGGGCGTCGTTGCGGAGGGTCTGGACGAGGAACTGCATGCTGAAGAGGAAAGAGAGCGTCAAATCTGGGTGAAAAAGGGAAGAAACCAGGTAAATGAGCGCACGACTGATGCCGGATCGTCCCATTGATCGAGGCGTTGTTGGTGAGCAAGCTCGCCAGCCCGGCCTTGACGTCGAGCGTGATCCGCGCGCCGCCGGAAGTCGTGAGCGCCGTGCTCTGCGACGATACTTTGCGGTGAACGGCGTCGGGTGTGCCGCTGGCGACGCCGAGCGCGAGGTCGCCGACGTCCGAGTTGAGCGAGAAGTAGGACGAGACTGGGCAATCTGGGTCGTGAGAAGGGGTCGGAGGAGCGAGATGTCCGGACGTGGTGGAGGAAGGAAGCGGAGAGGGCGCGGGCGGGTCGTGGGCAACGGAGGCGAGAGCGAGGTGTTCTTGCTGACTGAGGCGGCTGAGGAGGTGCGGCGGGTGGTAGAAGACTAGCACGGGTAAAGTCAGCCAAGGAGAGGGGAAATGAGAACGGGAAGAGGGACGTACCGTCGGGAGAGACGCTCAGAACCCACGACGCCAACGACTGCACGACCTTCTCGAACCGTAGCGGTGCCTTTTCGCCCTCGGTCGTGGCCGTCCCGGTCGTGGACACCGCGTCCTGCGCTCCCTCCTTCGGCTCATCGACGATCCCTGCGTCGCTCGCTTGCATCAGCTTCTTCCCCTCGCTCTCGCTATCGGTCTCCTGCTCCTTGTCCTTGCTCGCCCCTCCGCCGAGCCCGAGCCCGGTGAAGCTGAAACCGAGCCCGGAGAAGAGCCCCTTCTCCTCCGGCTCGACCGTGTCCGTCCCGATCGTGGCCGCCTTCATCAGCCTGAGGTTGTGCGTCTTAATCTTCCGTCCGGGACGGCCTGGCAGGATGCCCTTGATCTTGCCCTTGAAGCGTGCGCCAACGCCGGGGCGATCGGGCGCGAGGTCCGGGCTTGGGCTCTCGGCGGGCGTGGCAGGCGTCGTCGGACTCGTCGGGGTAGTCGGCGAGCTCGGCGCAGAGGCGTGCGCAGCGGCGGAAGACTTGGAGAAGAGTCGCTTCTTCTGCTGCCCGCGACGAGCGGCGAGGTTCGGGCGCGGCTTGACTATGTCGAGCCAGCTTGACGCGCTCGAGCGGGCGAAGGACGTGCGAGGAAATCGCTGGTAGTGTTCGGTTGCGAAGCGCCGTAGGTTGGTGTGGGAGGACCGCCCGAGGTCGACGTTCGAATCGTGCTCGTCTGGCTCCAGCTTCGCGGGGGTCGACGTCTCGGAAGAGTGGTCGGCTGCGGGAGGTTCGGACGGCTCGGCTTCGAGAGGTGGATGCGGGCAGGAGAGGTCGGCAAGGAGGTGCACCTCCAGCTTGAGCGAGACGACAGCGAAGACGAGGAGTTCGAGGATGCGCTCGAGCTTCGGGGCGTCTCGACTGGTCGCGGTGAGCTTGAAGGTGCCGCCAAGGCGGTGCACGAGCTTGAGGTCGGTCCCGTCGAGGTCTGCAGAAGAAAGGGTCAGGAAGAAAAGCTTTGAGGAAGCGGGAGAAACGCACCGAGAGCATCCTTCCCGAACAATGACTGTCCCATCCACTCGTTTGGCACGTACGAGACGCCAAACGAGGCCGTTCCCTTGTTGACCGCTCCGAGCGTCGTCATCGTGACCTCGAGGTTGAGCCTCAGCACACTGGGCTTCGGCAGCTCGACGTCGTTCCAGTCGTCCATCGACGACTCGCGGCCGTGGGCGTGCTCTTCTTCGCCCTCGACGCCCGAGCCGGTGGAAGGACTCGGCAGCCGCAGAGCCGCTTCCCTCCATCTCGCTCGCTGACGGTCCCTCGCGTTCTTCTCGCCCTTCTCGCCGCTCTCGGCGCTCGCTGCCGAGTCCGTCGACCTCCCATGTCGGCTGCTGAGCCACCACAACCCGCCGAAGACGCCGTCCCACCCCTCTCCGCCGGCTGTTCGGCTCGTCGGGTTCTCCTTTCTTGCGACCTCGGCTTCGGCGAGCTTGGAGGCGGAGAGGGTAGCGATGGTCGAGGCGGTGAGGAGAGTGTCGGCGAAGTCCTGGAGGACCGTGAGGAGGGGTTCCTGCGAGAGCGAGAGGAGGGGATCAGGAGGAACAAACAGGAGAGCACTGCGAAGTGAGCATGTGCGCACCCGCCAGACCTCGCTCGAGACCTTGCAGCCGCTCAGCGACTGGTCGCAGATGCGCTCAAGGTGCCTCCACGAGGCGTCGTCGAGGTCGCGAGCCGAAGGAGGAATGGTGGGGGAGGAGGACAGCGGAGGGTGTCGGAGAGCTGCTGGAGCGCTCGGTAAGCAGTCAGCGGGTGCTGGAGTGTCGCTGGACATGCTGCATTCTCTCGCGGTCGAAGCGGGAGAAGCGATGGAGCGAGGAATCGAGAAGGAGCTGAGATGGACCAAGAGGAGCGAGCGCGGTCGCCGACAACTCGCATCGAGCGCGTGCAGGCCGCTTACAGACCATCGGGCGCTACGTGCAAGCCTTACAAGCGAGACCGCCCGCCGCACAACGAGGCCATCTGTTTTTCCTCCCTCTTCCTCGTCGCGGCGTGGGCGCATTTCTTGACACTCAGAGGGCTTGCAAGATACAAGAAAGGCTACAAGAAGCACCCTCTACCGCCCACACCGTTCCGCACTGCCGCCCCTCGCCGCGCCGTCGCCCCGACTCGGCGGCCTCGACGCCGCCAGCCCGGACTGGGCGCTCAGCTTGCGCTTGCGCTCGTCGGCGAGGAAGGGAGGGCGGCTCGCGAGAGCGAGGGCGGGAGAGGGGACGCGGTCGAAGGTGAGCGGTTCGAGGGGGCCGGAGGGGAAGGAGGTCGAAGAGGCGAACGAGGGGTGCAGAGGAGGAATAGAGGAAGGGGGTATCGGGGGTGATGCTGGTGCGAGCGAAGATGATGGGTATGGCACTGAGGGGGTATCGAAGGGTGGGGCCGAAGAGTCGTGGAGGTCGCAGGCGTTCAAGAGAGGGTGGCGATGGAGGGGAGGAAGAGTCGGCGTGGTCGTCCTGCTCGGAAGCAACTCCTCCCTCATCCTCTCCCGCTCCTTCGCCTTCTTCCTCGCGATCTCCCACTCCGGTCCCGGTCCGCCATAGGCGGCGAAGCGCGCCGTTGCCGCTCCTCCCGCCGAGCCTGTCAGCTCCTCCGGCCCTTCGAGCACGACGCGGAGCTTGTCCGACGGATCGAGCCCGCGAGGGGCGAAGACGACGTGAATCGAGCCGTGGAGGTAGTACTTCAGCTCGGGCGGCGAGGCGGACTTGTCCTTCGCCTTGCCCTTCTTGCTCGGGACAGGCGGCGAGCAGAAGTTGAGCGCGACGGAGAAGCGCAGCTTGCCCTTCTGATCGTGCTCGTCGACCGCGTACGACTTTTGACGGAGGAAGGTGCGCCCACCCTGGCCGTTTCGGTCGAGGCCGCTCAGGTCGTAGGGGATGAGGAAAGGCTTGAACGCAGTGCGGTTGCTGTTCTTGAGCACGAGCTGGAGCTGGCCGCGAGCGGGGACTTGGTAGCCGGGAAATTTGGGCGGCTTGGAGGAGGAAGGCGGTGGGAGGATTGGGTCGGAAGGATTGGGTAAGGGGTTGAGGAGGGAGAGGTAGTGCTGGTCGAGATCGACGGTACCGACGTACGGGCTCGACGCGCTCACCTCGCCGGGTGGAGAGTAGAAGGCGGCGGAGAAGGGGACGTGCAGGTGGGACGGACAGCGCAATCGTGGC
The DNA here is from genome assembly GCA_029873605.1 of Rhodosporidiobolus sp. SP3-3/4. NCBI lineage: Eukaryota > Fungi > Basidiomycota > Microbotryomycetes > Sporidiobolales > Sporidiobolaceae > Rhodosporidiobolus > Rhodosporidiobolus sp. SP3-3/4. The sequence continues at coordinate 113,889 of JAQJIZ010000005.1, forward strand.
GGCGCGTCCGGGCTGCCCATGACGCCGATCGAGGCGAGGAAGGGCAGCGGCAACGACGGCGGTGCCGAGAGTCGCCCGCTGAGCAGCGAGGTTTCGAACGACCCGACAAAAGAGCCGAAGGGCGGTGCCGATGACGCGCCGAAGGAGGAGGAGAGGGAGACGGACGACCGCCGACGCCGTCGGGAAGAGGAGAGGAGGGACGCCTCGAAGTGGTCGGGAGGAGAGGAGACGGGACGAAGGCCGTATGGCGGCTGGAAGAGCGAGTGTGGGAAGGCGGAAGGGGAGGTAGAGGTGGAGAGGAGATCGTAAGGCGGAACTCGCCGGGCGAGCCATGCCGGCTCTTCGTCGGAAGAGTCGTTCACACTTCGCGAGAGAGGCGAGCCGCGGCTCGGCGAGCAGAGATAGGAGGAGGGGCCGGAAACGACTCGACGGGCGAATCGTCCGGGCGTAATCTTCGGGCTCGAGACGGATTCCCCAGGGCTGAACGAGCTGGCCTCCGAGCTTGATGCGCTCGCCGAGATCGCTAGCGCCGGGAGGAGCTCCGTGAGAGGTCCGTCGACGATCCGGCCTGGCGCAATATCCTGGAAGGACGAGGCCAACGAGTCGAAGGAGGGAGGAAAGGCGGGAGGCGGAGGAAAAGAGGTGGATGGTCCGGCTATCGCGATGGGCTGGACGGTCGGGCTCAGCGCAGTGGTCGTTTCCGATCCTGACGTCGACGAGCGGTGTGCCCAGCCGCCTTCGGGCGAGCTCATCGAGGAGGAGAGGTCGTTCGGGAGGGTAGTCGATGGCGGCGAGGAGGGGCGAGCTACGAAGGATGAGGCGAGTCAGTGAAGGCTCCCGGCCTCCTTGAAATGTTGTCTCGAGCGGTTCAGCGAGCCGTACTGGCTCCTCAACGCCTGTGTGTCCTGCTGACGCGAGGCTCGCGCCGCCTCGGGAGGAAGAGGAGGAAAGGGGGAGAACGCACCTAGACTGCTGCTCCTCCGGCTCACGAGGTCCTCCAAGTGCGGGTCTGTCATGGTAGCGTGCTCCGCCGCTTGCCGGTCGAGTTGATGCGGCGAGAACTGGGTTGGAAGGCGAGAGGGGCTGTGTGGGGAGGTCGTTGAGGGCTCTGGCGGCGGCGATGAGGGTTTTGGCCCGACGCGCGGGACAAAGGAGCAGTTCTGATGCGGATAGAGCAGCAAGCAGCGCAGCAAGAGGTGGGTGACGTGAGCGAAGGACCTCAGCATTCAAGAACCCGACTTCGGCTGCTCGAGTTCCTCCCACATCCGTCGTTACGCTTCAACCGAGCATTTGATGGCTCTGACGAGTCCTTCAGGACCGCCGGCTACCACCTCTCTCTGCGCTTCGCTCTGCAACGCCGTGTTCGTAGTGCCCGCTGCTTTCCGGTTTTCCTGCTTTCCGCCTCTCGCAACGGATCGAACGCCCTGAGCAGCTTCTCAGGGCACTCATTGAAGACACCCGCTGCGTCGCACCCCCAGAACAGACCCTTGTTGTGGCGAGAGCGCCGCTTTTCCTCTTCCTTCTGCTGCTCTTCCTCCTGTTCCTCCTCTTCCTTCACTTCCTCCTGCTGCTCCTCTTCCTCCGCTGCTTCTCTCTTTTATTCCTTTTGCCGTGACTCGACATTCCTGCTTTCCGCTGCGCACACGGGGCAGTGCGACGAGCGAGAGTGATTGCGAACGAAAACCAACACGCCGCAAGCTACGAGAGGGTACTAAAGGAGCCAGTTGCGCGAGGGGTGTATACGAAGGGAGGGTACAGAACACGAGCGATAAGACACGGAGGGGAGGAAGGACAACAACCGGTGAGAGCGGTCTTTTTGTGCGACGGAGGGGGTATAGACGAGGGAATAGGCGAGGCGGTCTACCACTTGGCGGTTCCGGCAGCGGCGGCCACAGCGGAGGGGAGGTCGAGGTGGAAGAAGGGGAAGGCGGAGTCGACTGCGAGTAGGAGGATGGGTCAGTTTCGTGCGGAGCGACAGACAAGGAAAGTTGGACGTACCGAGCGAGTCGACGACCGAAGCGGCGTACGGCACCTTCTCGATGCTCGGCCTCGTGCCGCTCTCGAGGTCGCTCCCCTCCGACACGACCTCCTTGATCGAGTTGGCGGACTGCTGGTCCTGCAGGGCCGGGCGACGCCGGGCAGCGGTCTCGTCGGCATTGTCCTCCTGCGGAACGACGGCAGCAACCTCGACGACGGGGCGCGAGTTAGGGTCGAGAGCGCGGCCGAAGCCGGCGGCAAGCAGGGCGCGCTTGATCCAGGGCGAGAGGATCGTCGCAAAGTGGAACTCGCACTCCTGGCCCGAGTAGCGCTGGAGGACACCACGAAGGTCGACGAGGTTCTGCACACTCGTCGTGTCGATCTGCGAGACCGAGCTGAAGTCGAACACGACCGAGCGGAGAGTCGGCTTCTGGTCGTTGGCGCGCTCGAGGGCGGCCTGCTTGTCGGCATTGCGCTTGCTCTTGCTGAAACGGCTCGGGCCGGGGTCGTTCCACGGCCTGTCGCCCTGCGAGACGGCGGAGTAGTTCTGGCCGTTGCGAGTGTGCTCGCGGGCGTAGTCGGCGATTTGGTCGGCGTAGCGAGAGCTGTGTGAGGAGAGGAAGAGGGTCAGTGGTCGAGTCCTAGCAGTGATTGATATACGGCGAGCGGGACGCACGCGTTGATGTAGAGGAAGCTCTCCTCCATCCTGAAGACGATAACACCGGGAGGCGGGGCCTCGACAAGGATCGCAGACTTGCGGTTGTTGTCCTCGAGCGGGACGTAGACGTCGCGGGACTGCATGTGGCCGTCGCTGTCGCCCTCACGGACGCGAACGCGGCCGAGGAACTTGCCGCGCGGGCGGGCGATGCGGAAGAGGAGGAGGGCGGCGGAGGCGGCAATGGAGAACTGGGCGGGGAAGAGATGGTCAGGCTAGGTCAGATCGTCGAGAGCGGGAGGACGCACGTAGACACCGATCTCGATAGAGGTGAAGACCGTGAGGATGACGGCGGTGAGGAAGATGAGGCCCTCGAGCGGCGAGACCTTGAAGAACTGGTAGGAGTTGCGAGGCGAAGACACGAGCGGCGCGACGGCGTCGATGATGACGGCGGCGAGAGCGGCGTTGGGGATCCAGTAGAAAGCGCCGGTGAGAGCGTAGAGGGCGACGACCACGACGATACCCGTGATCCAGCCAGCCAGCGGGGTGCGGACGCCGGCCTTGGACTTGATGGCGGAGCGAGAGAAGGAGCCAGTACTGGGGTAGGCGCCGAAGAACGACGAGAAGATGTTGTTGATTCCGATGGCGACGAGCTCCTGGTTCGGGTCGATCTTGTAGTTGTTGACACGGCCGAACGACTTGCTGATGGCAATGTGCTCGAGGAACACGAGGATGACCGAGACCGGGAGCTGCGAGCTCATAAGGGAGATAAGAGAAGAGTTGAAGCTGTGGAGAGAAGAGTAGTGCTTGTCAGCTTGGTTCACCCCCAACCGGATGCGAAAGAGACGGTGCACGCACTCATGCGGGACGCCCATGTGCTTGAAGCCCGACGGGACGGTCTTGAGGATCGAGATCGGGTACTTCTTGGGGTCGACGTTCTTGAGGTAGCCGTACGAGGCGGCGGTCGCGAGGATAACGAAGACGCCGGTGCGGAGCGTTCCGAGGAAGAAGGCGGTACGACGGAGAGCGGGCGAGCGGGCGTTGCGCTCGTAATACGCCGCGACGTACTTGGCGGTGATGAGGAACGCGAGGCCGATGAGGCCGAAGGCGGCGTCCCTGGTCGTGTCCGGGAGGTGCTTCAGGCTATTGATGAAGACCTTGTACGTCTCCGCGCGGGTGTCGAAGGCCTGCAAGCAAGGGAAGGAAAGGAGATAAGGGCGAAGTTGCGGCGTCAGCACATGCCCCCGAAGTGCTCCGCTGCCGCGCTTCCGTTGACTGCTCGGCGTCATCGAGGCAAGCTACGTACCTTGGAGTAGCCCATGAGGGTCGGACTGTGAAGACAGCAATCGTCAGCGCCAATCGACGAGAAAAAGAAAGAGGTTGACTGACAGTTGGCCAACGCAAATGCTGAGAGCGCTGCCGGTCATGAAGCCTGCGACGGCGGGAGCCGAGATGAACTCGACGAGGAAGCCGAGGCGCAGAAGACCGATGCCGAGGACGACGATACCGCAGAAGAGGGCGAGGACGGTGGCGATGATGTGCGCCGGGATGTCCTGGCCTTCGGGCTGGTTCTGAACGTGAGTGATAACCTTGCTGACCTGCAGCGACATGACGGCGACGGGGCCGATGGTGACGTCCTTGCCTGAGACGAGGAGGAGGGAGGGAGGGAGGGTGGAAAGGTGAGATTCGAGGTCGAGGGATTCGCTCGGAACAGGGAGAAGGGAAGGAAGAGAGTTACTGGTTGCAAACAGGGCGTATATCATAACGCTGCAGGCAAGGGAAAGTCAGGGAGGAAGAACCAAGGGCAGGAAAGTGGCAAGAACGGCGGAGGAAAAGCAGCGCACCCGACGAACGACGAGTACAGTCCGAACTCTGGCGACAAGAGCGCAATCTTGGCGTATCTGACGTTTGTAGCGATGTCAGTACCGCTGGGGGATGTCTGGGAGGCCGTTGGCGAAGTCGGAGGAGGCGGAGGACAAGGCGGAAGGCGGGAAAATGCTCAAGAAGCGCAGGTTCAAGGGGACGCCAATGAGAATTGAACGTAGCAGGAACTAGAACGTACGACTGTTGAGACGAGGAAGGAGGCGAGGAGGGGAGAGGTCGCAGGAAGAGAAGGAGGTCAGTCTCTTCGGGTTTCTGTCGCTTGTTCCCCCATCACCGTTCCGTGCGAGCTGACAACGCACCATCGACTGAGGGACGACGACCATGCCGACGGTAAGGCCAGCGATGAGATCACCGGCAGCCCATTCTGCGGGAAGAGGAAGAGGGAAAAAAACGGAGGTCAGCCTCTCCCGACGGGGACGACGGGGGGACAGGGTGAACGCACGGAGATTGTAGTTCGGCAGCCAGTTGAGGAACGGGAAGAGCGAGCGGACGTAGCGCTTGACGGCGCCGCCACCGTCCTTGCTGAACTCGCGGACGGTGCCTGCTCGGGAGGGGGAAAACGGGTCAGCCTCTTCTCGCGTGTCCTCCAGCGGGCAGAGTGTACGCACCGATGGTCGAAGCGGTCTCTGTAACGACTGGGTCGTAGCCGATCCACTTGGCGAAGCCTTTGGAAATGGAGGGGGTCATGCTGGGCGGGGGTGAGGCGGCCGGCGTCGTCGGCGGCGGCGGGTGCTGGTGCTAAGAGGCGTAGAGCGCGAGAGCGGGAAGCGTGTAGCGGTACAGAGCAGGAAAGAGACCCGCTTCTCGTTTCCTCCTGGCCTTTTCCCTGCGGCCGCTGCCCCCATCTCGCGCAAGCGCACAAGGAAGCACGTCTTCAAGGCCTGCGACATCTCGTCCCAGAGGCCAGAACCGGCCATTCCCGCGAATCAGAGGCGAGGAAGGCGCCATAGCTGTCGATCCCCGTGCTGCCCTCGTGCGCCGGGCAGTCGTGTGCGCCTGGAGGGAGGCGCGAGGAGCTCGAGGCGGCGTTTGATGACGGTCGGGGCGCGGTCATGGCCCGCGAAGGCGCAAGAGCACGCCCGCCGTTCGTACGCGCACGCTCAGTACGTGCCAGCTCGCCTTGGTCTGGAGCGTGGCTGTACCGCTGGCGCGAGAAAGCGAGGGAGAGACGCAGGAGGGCGCGAGGAGGAGGAGCAGAAGAAAACGGCGACAGGGGGGACTCCCACCGTCCTTGTCGCTCTAAGTCCAGTCCGCGTAGGCGCACTCCAGCATGCGCAGGAGCGAAGGAGGGTCAGTACGGGAGCACCAGGACTGGCAAGGCCTCGGGATGAAGTCCGAGACGAGGCGAGAGGGAAAAAAGGCAGAAAGCGCTGCGGCAGTGGCGCGAGTTGACGAGCGTGGGTGTGGATAGATGTTCGAGCGAATGTAGGAGCGCGATCGAGCCGACAGGGCTTGCGTCGAGCGGGAGAAGGAGGAAAGGAGGAAGGAGGAGGAGGAAGGCTCTCCTTCCGCTCTCACCGCTAGTCTGGGGGACTACACACACTCAGTACAGCTGCACCGCCGAGCACACCCACTCGAGCACCACCGCACCCTGCCCCTCGTCGTCGTCGTCTTCCTCGTCCTCCTCATCTCCTCCTCACTTGACATGCTTCTCACCCTCCCGCCAGAGCTTGTGGAGCGCATCCTGCATCTCGATCTGCCGGAGGAGACCACAGTAATCAGCTTCAACGACCGCCAGGCCATCCTCTCCTCCTGTTGCTTCGTCTCGTCCACCCTCCGGAACCTCGTCCAGCCCATCCTCGGAGAGCTCGTCTACCTCAGCACCTGGGCCTCCCTGCAGATTTTAGCACCGGGCGCACGAGCTGAACGTCCGCGTCTTCAAGCTCGTCAACCTCGACCTGGACGGAGATGTGCTCTGCCCGTTTTTGAAGCGTTGCTCAGTACTGCGCAAGCTGACCGTCGTCGAGGCAATCGGTTTCGATCTCAAGTGCCTCGAGCGGCTCCTGCGTGCGTCGCTCTTGGCTCATCCGGTGACCTAACCTTTTCTGACCTTCTTTTCCTTCTGCAGACCTTCGCTACCTCACCCTGCACAACGTCGAGCTCCTCCCCTCAGACTACAGGCTCAAGCGTGCTACCGCATTCGCACATGCCTACCCTGACCGCTACCGCAACTCCGCACCACACCTTCACCCGACCGTCTTTCCTTCGCTTAAACTCCTCGTTTCCGATCGCCGCGTCTGTACGCCGGCCATGTACCAGCAGCTCGACGGTTATGTTTCCGTGAAGCAGTGGATCTTTCAGGAAGCCGTGCGCCACTGCATCACCCTAGCACGCCTCACTCAGCCCGCCAACGCCTTCCTCGGTCCTCTCTTGCTCGCCTCTCCATACGCCGTCGAAATGCGACTGTACCCCAACAACGACTCCGTCGACGCAGATCTCAGTGCCCTTACCGTTCTTCTCGGTGGAAGTGGTGCCGACGCTTTCCCGGTCCTTGTCCCGGTCTTTTTCTTCCCGACCTGGTGCAATCCTCTGTTTGGCTCCAACCTCGACACACATGACGAACGGGCTTTGACGAGCTTCTACGGGATCTGTGCCTCGTGCGGCCTTCGGGTCGAGTAGGACGACTTCGCGACCGACGACGGCAGCGTGCTCATTCCGCACAGGTTTTGGCAGTACGCGCGCGAGGTCAAGGCGAAGGAGCAGGCAGCGGAGCAGCAGCAGTAGTTCGAGTTTTCAAGGACGAGTCGCTTGCAGGAGAAATGGCCACGCTTGTTCCCTTTTTTGCGGCGGGATTGGGATCTCAGAAAGAAGAGGAGAAAGACGCTGCATCCCCCGACATGATCTGCGTCTGGTGCAGCCGACCACTCTCTGTCCTCTCCTTCGATAGGAAGCCCGAGAACCGGCGGACGGGCGGGAAGGCAGACCGGCGGAGAGAGGAGAAGAGGAAAAGAGGAAAAGCAACGAGAGGGAAAAGAGCGCTGAACGGAGGGCCAACGAGGGGTGGTTGTCCAAGAACTGTAGCGGGCCTGCGCCGGGAACATGCCTTGCCCCTGGCTTGGGCGAGGCGGGCGAGAAAGGCGGGGGTACTAGAAGCGGAGGACGGGGAGCAAGAGGTCGGAAGCGGAAGCGCAGCCGAGCGGGCAAAGAGCAGGCTCTCAGTACGTCCGTGGATAGCAGAGCAGCGTTCAAGAGGTCAGTTTGAGAGAGCGAGAAGGGTGCAGGAGGCCAAGGCAGGGCTGCTCCACCTCGTCGAGGTTGACCCCGGCTCGCTGCCCTCGTCGACTGCTTGCTGCACCCGGGACAGCTTAGACCGGCACAACCAGGGTCACTGCACTACCCGCTCTTACCGCCGCACTCGCCCGTCCGCTCGTTCCTCCTCTCGCCGTCACTCCCCGTCGCGCGCTCCTCCGCTTCACCTCGCACCGCCAGACCCCGCTTAAGCCATGTCTGGGTTCAAGAAGGATGACGAGACTGGCATGGGCCACTTCTTTCAGGACAAGACCGTCAGTCTCCCGCTCTCGCACCCTACCCCCATCTCACGACACGTCCCTCGAGGCATCCTCCCCAAACACCGACGCAACACGCTCGCTGACCCTCTCGTGCGCGTCTACCTCACTTTAAACACCACAGACCGTCATCCAAGAAGCGCGCGTCTTCAACGAGACCCCGATCAGCCCGCGCAAGTGCCGCATCCTCCTCACCAAGATCGTCTACCTCCTCTATGTCGGAGAGACCTTCGGCACCCAGGAGGCCACCACCCTCTTCTTCGGCGTCACAAAGCTCTTCCAGCACAAGGACGTGAGTCGCCAGCTCCGTTTCGTCGATTCGAAGTCGTGCACGAGGTGGGGGCTTGGCGGATTGAAGGGCGGGATGAGCGAGAGGGACGGCTGTGTGGCTGGGTAGACACAGCGAGGGAATAGCAGTGCAGCGGTGGAGAGGAGCAGCGCTGCACTTGACGCGTACTGACTGCCTTCCACCTTCACAGTCCGCCCTCCGCCAGATGGTTTACCTCGTCATCAAGGAACTCTCCAAGATCGCCGAGGACGTCCTCATGGTCACCTCGTCCATCATGAAGGACATGCAGCCCAACCTCGAGGTCATCTACCGACCAAATGCCATCCGCGGTCTCTGCCGGGTCATCGACGTGCGTTTCTTTCCTGTCCCGCCTGACCCGAGTGCACATGCTTACCCTTTTCGGGTCGTAGGGCTCTATGATCGTCGGCCTCGAGCGCTTCTTCAAGGCTGCCATCGTCGACCGCAACACCTCCATTTCCTCCGCCGCCCTCGTCTCCTCCTACCACCTGCACCCCGTCGCGCGCGACGTGATCAAGCGGTGGGCGAACGAGGCCGCCGAGGCCGTCCAGAACAAGAACGCCGGTTACGGCGCGTCGGCGTACGCGCAGTCCGGTGCCGGGCAGGGGTACGCCGCGCCCGGGTCGACGAGCTCGATCGTGCAGTACCACGCGCTCGGCCTGCTGTACCTCATCCGCCAGGGTGACCGCATGGCGGTCACAAAGATGATTCAGCAGCTCGCGGGCGCGAAGGGTTCGGCCGGGACGTTGAGGAGCCCGTACGCGATCTGCATGTTGATCCGATTCGCGGCGAAGGTGATGGAGGAGGACCCGAAGTACGTCGCCCTCTTTCTTCGTCTTTCCGCAAGATGTGTCGCTGACTTAGGCCCGCAGCGTCCAACGAGGAATGTACGAGCTCATCGAGAGCTACCTCAAGCACAAGAGCGACATGGTCAACTACGAGGCCGCGCGCGCGATCTGCGAAATGAAGAACGTCGGCGCGCAGGAGCTACAACGACCCATTGCTGGTGCGTTCTCGTCCTCTCCCGTCCCTTGCTACTCTTTCTTACCCTTTTCCGCCCGCAGTCCTCCAGCTCTTCCTCTCCTCCCCGAAGGCGACCCTCAAGTTCGCTGCGATTCGCACGCTCGCCAAGCTCGCTCAGACGCACCCGAACGCCGTCCAGGTCTGCAACCTCGACATGGAGAAGCTCATCAACGACGACAACCGCTCCGTCGCGACCTTTGCCATCACCACGCTCCTCAAGACGGGCAACGAGGCCTCGGTCGACCGCCTCATGAAGCAGATCTCGGCCTTCATGAGCGAGATCTCGGACGAGTTCAAGGTCATCGTCGTGTCGGCCATCCGCGCCCTCTGCCTCAAGTTCCCCGCGAAGCAGAGCGTCATGCTCAACTTCCTCTCGGGCGTCCTTCGCGACGAGGGCGGGTATGACTTCAAGCGCGCCGTCGTCGAGGCCATCTTCGACATGATCAAGTTCATTTCCGACTCGAAGGAGGCCGGTTCGTCCCATCTCTCGCCGCTCTCCCCGCTCTCCCCTTTCTGACCGTCCCTCTCGCACGCAGCCCTCGCCCAGCTCTGCGAGTTCATCGAGGACTGCGAGTTCACCAAGCTCTCGGTCCGGATCCTGCACCTCCTCGGCGTCGAGGGCCCCAAGGCGCCGCAGCCGAGCAAGTACATCCGCTACATCTACAACCGCGTCATCCTGGAGAACGCCATTGTCCGCGCCGCCGCCGTTTCGAGCTTGGCCAAGTTCGGCATCAACGTTGCCGATGGGGCGGTCAAGAAGAGCGTCAAGGTCCTCCTTACTCGGTGCGTTCTCCTGCCGTTTTGCTCTCGTAAGCGAGCGAGTCTTTGCTGATCAGTATCCGCCACCGTGTACCCGCACAGCTGCCTCGACGATGTCGACGACGAGGTCCGGGATCGCGCCGCGTTCAACCTCAAGCTTCTCCAGGACGAGCCGCTCGCCAACACCTTCGTTCGCGATGGTGCGTCTCTCCTCTCCTCTTCCCCTCGAAAGCCTGAGGCTCATTCTTGCCCTTCTGTAAGACTCCACCTTCTCCCTCGACGCCCTCGAGGCTCGCCTCGCTTCCTACGTCGCCGACCAGGAGGCCGCCGAGCAGCCCTTCGACTTCACCGCCGTCCCGAAGGTCAGCAAGGAGCAGGCGCTCGAGACTGCTCGCCGGTCCCGGAAGGACGACGCCGTCGTCGCTGCCCTCACCCCGGACGTCACCGGTACCGCCGGCTCTGCTGGCGCTTCCCAGTCCGCGAGCGAGCAACAGTCCGCGTACGCCCAGCAGCTGTCCGAGGTGCCCGAGTTTGCGTCGTACGGCCAGGTTCTTAAGAGCAGTGCCAAGCCGGTCGAGCTCACCGAGCGCGAGACCGAGTACGTCGTCTCCGCCGTCAAGCACATCTTCTCCGAGCACGTCGTCTTCCAGTTCAACGTGCGCAACACGGTCGACGCCGTCCACCTCGAGAACGTCGTCGTCGTCATGCAGCCCGCCGAGGAGACGGACGACCTCACCGAGGACTTCATCATCCCGGTCCAGTCGCTCGGGCCCAACTCGGAAGGCGTCGTCTACGTCTCGTTCTCGCGCACGAACCCGGCAGCGTACGCGACCGGCTCGTTCGGCAACACGCTCAAGTTCCTCTCGAAGGAGGTCGACCCCGAGTCGGGCGAGCCGGAGGAGGACGGCTACGACGACGAGTACCAGGTTGAGGAGGTGGATGTGGGCGCGGGCGACTACATTGTCCCCTCGTACGCCGCGTTCGCGACCGAGTGGGACCGGCTGCGCACGGGCGCGACCGCGCAGGAGACGTTCGCGCTCACGGCGCTCGACAGCCTCAAGACGGCGTGCGACTCGATCCTCGACCTGCTCGGCATGGAGGCGCTCGGCGGGACGGAGAGCCCTGCGAGCGCGAGCGTGCACACGCTCAACATGTCGGGCTTGGTCGCCGGCGGCGGCGGCAAGGTGCTCGCAAGGGCGCGGATGACGTTCCAGAGCGGGCAGGGCGTCACGATGGAGCTGACGGTGCGGGCCGAGCAGGAGGCGGCGGCGCAGTTGGTGCTCAACGCGATCGCGTGAGCGAGGAAAAGCAGCCTTATTCTTCTCGACGCCGTTGTTCATCCCCATTCCTCCTTCCTCCCTCTTCTGTCTTTCTCGTCGTCTGTCTGTGTGCAACATACCCCGTTCGACATCCTTTCTCACGTCCTCGATCCCTTCCAGAGGAGAGAGACTCGAGAAGCAGTACTGGCTTCTTCGTCAACCCGGGAAGCGCCGTCCTCTCGCCTTTCTCATAGGCTTCGAGCTTCAAACGAGCGAAAGGACAACGAGAGAGTGTCCATGTCGTACAGCTAGTCGCACAGTACAAAAGCTAGGGATACATGAACGGACCGGCGAGACGACGACGACAACGAAAGGGGGGAGGAAAAGGAGAGTCTCAACAAGGATAAGAAAAGCGAAAAGAACACCCGGCACTCCCTCCTACGCCTCCACCTCGGCCTTGACCTCGACCTTGAGGCCCGACCCGCCGGCGGGCAGCTGCTGCCCGTTGTGCTTGATCGCGCGGCGCACGTCCTTGACGCTCCGGCGCGCGAGGTCGGCGCGGTACTTGCTGTTGACGTACAGCGCGAGGTAGGCGAGCGTGGCGCGGCGGCGCGCGAAGAGCTCCTGCTGCTGGCGACGGCGCTGCTCCTCCTCTTCCTGCTCGGCTGAAGGAGTGAGCTCGTCCGCCTCGTCATCCTCGGCCTTGACGACCGGCTTCAAGTCGTCCTCCTCGAGGTCACAGTACGGCGGCGGCGAGTCGACGCGGCTCTTCTTGTCCTTGTGGCGGCTCTTGCGCTCCTTGCTCGCCTCGTCGCCGTCGCGGTCCTCGTCGTCCTCCTCGTCCGACGTGGCCGACAGATCCGCCTCGTCCTCGAGCACCGACGAGCCGGGGGCGGGGGCGTGCTCGTCCGCCTCGGAGTACGAGTTCGAGTGCGAGGGCAGGCGGAGCTTGTGCACGCGGTGCGTGAGGCGCTCGACGCCGCCGGCCGAGACGGGGCGCGAGGCGCTCGTGGACGGGAGGGACGACAGCGAGGGGTAGAGCGGCGTGGAGGCGGAGGAGGAAGAAGAAGGGGGAACGGACGCGGAGGGGAAGAAGGACGAGGCGGTCGAGCCGGCCTTGGGGGACGAGGGCGACTCCTGCGCGTCAACGGACGAGGAGCGGTACTGCCGCTCGTCCACCACGGCGAGGAGGTTGCGGATCGACGGCAGCCTCGACGCGTTCGACGCGGCCGCAGTGGGCGGGGCAAGGGAGGGCACATCGCCGAGGACGGTCGAGAGCGACGGCAGCGTGGGCTTGCCCGTCGACGCCGTCGCGGCCCGCACCGCCGAGGGCGAGTACCCACGGCCCATGAGGAGCGCCGCCGCGGCGTCCTTAACCTCATCGTCGACGTCCTCGGCCGCGAGCTCCATCTCGATCTCCTCGATCTGCGCCGCCGAGGGCGCGGCGCGGTTGAGGCGCGCGACGTGGTGGTACTGCGTCGCGCGGTAGTCGCCGCTGATCGTCGGCGCCGAGGGGGCTTTCGAGAGGCGGAGCAGGTCGGACGGGTTCGCCACCGCGGCCGGGGCGGTGGTCGGCAGGGAGCCGTAGCCGTAGAGGGCGGCGGAGGAGCCGAGCGACGTCGGAAGGGAGGGGTACAGCGAGGCGGCGGAGGAAGGAGCGGCGGAGGGGAGCTGCGTGTACGAGCCGTAGCTCGCCGGGAGGGGCGCGATCGGCCGCTCGGCGCCAACGCCGTGCAGCGGCGTCGGCGTCGGCTTGGCGGTGCTCGCCGCCGACCCAGACGCAACCGAGGCCGCCTCGGCATCGATGCCCTGCCCGAGCTGGAGCAGGAGCTGGTTGATCGAGTCGACGTCCTCGAAGCTCGACACGCCGCCGCTGCCGCCGGCGTAGTCCGACCCGCTCGGGCTCGAGCTCGAGTCGTCGCTGCCCGGCCCGCCGGCGGCCGTCAGGCCCGTGAGCGGGTCGAGCCCGGCGACGCTCATCTCGGGCGTGAGGAGGAACGAGCCGAGCGCGTCGATGTGCGCGTTGATGTCGTCCTGCGACGCCTGGTAGCGCTTGTTCTGCATCGAGTGCAGGAACTCGCTCGTCGCCTCGTCGAACGCGCGCTTCTTGCCCGCGACCTGCGGCCCACCGACGGCGCCGGCGGGGCCGCCGACGGACGACGAGGTCGAGCCGTACATCGGCGCGGCGGACCCGGGCAGAACCGACGAGCGCCGGCGGTGGTCGTCCAGCTCGGGCGAGGGCGAGAACGAGTTCTCCGGCGTCGAGAGGCTCGGCGGCGACAGCGCCGGGACGTTGCTCGGCGACAGCGACGACGAGTACGGCGAAGGGTGGTGGCTCCTCGCGCTCCCGGCGTGCGAGTTCGCCGGGCTCGGGAGGTCGCTCGCGCCCGCCGTGGCGGCCGCTTCCTGCTTGACGACCTGGGGCTGGTACGACCCCTGCTGGTGGAGCGGGAGCGCCGGCGCGCCGAGCGTCGGGTAGAGCGACGGCGGCGCCGGGGTGGACTGAGCCGCAGCGTACAGCGAGGCGGGGAGCTGAGGGTAGAGGCTCGCTGGCTGAGGCGGCGAGGACGTTGCCGGGGGGGTCATCGCAAGGCCGTTCGGGCGCTGCTGCTGCTGCTGCTGCCGCTGCTGCTGCTGCTGATCCTGCCCGGCCAAGGTAGTCGGGACGTACTGCGCCTGCCCCGGCGCCGGCGCGGAGAAGGTGAACTGCGCGTTCGGCGCCGCGAAGGGGAAGACGGCGCCGTTCGGGAAGAGCTGGAGCGCCTGCTGGGCGTTGAGCGCGCCGAGGGGCCCGCCAAGCGTGGTCGGGAAGGACGGGTAGCCCGGCGCGGCCGCGCCGGCGCCGCCGGGCGCGCTCGTCGTCGGCGAGGAGAAGCCGCCGAGCGCGCCGAGGCCGGGCAGGCCGGCGAACGCGCCCGGGTTGGATGCCTGCACGGCCTGCGCGTTCAGGAGCGTCTGGTGCGCGATGAACTGCGCGAGCTGGCTGCCCGCATCGGTCGTGTTGCCCATGTTGAGCTGCTGAGTCGGGTACATGGCGTACGGGAGCAGGTTCGGCAGCGCGAACTGGTAGCCGAGCTGAGGAGCGCCGACGGGCGCGGCGGTCGTCGTGATCGGCTGGCCCTTCGCGTCCGTGCCGAGGACGGCGTAGGCCGCGGCGGCCTGCGCCTGCGCCTGGGCGTGCGCGACGTGCTGGGCGTACGGGTCGGCGGCGACAGGAGCGGCGGCTTGGGCTGCGGCGGCAGCGGCAACGGCGGCCTTGTGGCTTTTGTAGGTGAGGTGGTGGTCCTCGGAGTGGATCTTCTCGTGCTTCTTGAGGTCCTGCGGACGCTTGAAGGCCTTGGTGCAGATCTAAGGGCGGGGTGAAAAAGTCAAAATTCGGTCGAGGCTTGGAAAAGAGGGAAAAGGGGAGACGAACGCTGCAGACGTGCGGCTTGAGGGCGATGTGGACGCGGCAGTGCGAGGTGAGGTGGTCACGCTTCGAGGCCTTGGCGTGGCAGCCGACCCACTTGCACTCGAGCGAGAGCGTGCCGGCGCTCTTGCGGCCTGTCGAGGGGGAAGAAGAGTCAGGTCGAGCGTGAGTGAGATGAGAGAGATATGCGCACCAATGTGAGTAGAGCAGACGTGGTTGAAAAGGTCCTCGGCGGTGTCGAACTGCAGGTTGCAGGCGTTCCAGCCGCAGATGTTGTCCTCGTTCTCCTCCTTCTTGGCCATTTTGAACGCTGAGTGGGCGGGAAGAGTGGGTGAGGGTGTCGAGGTTGGCCGAACTCGAGCGGGAGATGGCGTCGGGGAGGGTGTGAAAGGCGAGTCTTGGCGTTGATCGCTGCAAGTTCGGCGAGGAAGGGTCAGCGACGAGGAGCGGAAAAGATGGGGGGGGCTGCTCGTCCTGAACACTGGGGGCCATCGTGCTGTCGCTCATGCGCAGGAGGCGTGCGACGACCTTGGCACCGGTCGCCCTCGTCGCCGCCGCCCGCACGACCAGGCCCTCATCAAGGGTTCGAAGTCGGCACGTTGTCCCGGCAAGGCGCTGGGCGCCTCTGCTGTTTATGCACAGAGAGCAGGCCTCGAGAGGGAAGCGTCCACGGACCCTTGAAGCGTATGAGGGCGGGAGGAAGGTGCGAAGGGGTGGCGAGGAACGAGACGAGGCAAGCGAGATCGGGGGCGAGGCGAATACGCCTCGGGGAGGAGAGGGAGAGCTGCGGCCGACTCACGGTGCGGTGGTGGGTGTGTGGGCGGAGCTGCTGGTGCGATGTGTGAGCGGTCGGGAGCAGGATGGAGGAAAAGGCGCGCACCCAAGAGCAAACGCCAGAGGCGCTCCGGTCTGGTTCAGTGCTTGGCAAGAGGACCGCTTCCGAATGGCTCAGAGGTGTCTAAGGCTGTCTCCGCGGTCGAGGGGTCGTCGGCAGAAGCAAGAGCCTTGAGAGTGAAGAGTAGGAGGAAGAAGAGCGAACTGGACGCACTCGGGCCGGCCAGCGCTGCCAAGGACTTTGCACCTCCTCTCGAGAAAATCCTCTCCGCTTGCTTCCCTTCTGTCTGTGGCACTCTCTCGAGCGGGATCACAGCCAGTGTAGTGAGGAAAAAACAGTACGCGTGGTCCGAGCCCGTCCGAGCGAGGCGTAGTCGAGTTGCGAGGCCGTCGTCGTCGCCGCCGTTCACGCTCTTCCTCCTCGCCCCCACTTGACCTCGTCAAGATGGCTCCGCTGACGGTCAAAGTGCGGCACCACTCGACCACCCGCAAGCTCGTGCTGTCCTCGACCGCTCTCCCTGCCTTCGCCAGCCTGCACCGCCTCATCAACTCGCGCTTCCACTTGGACCCGCACAAGACGACGTTCGCCGTCAGGGACGACGACGGAGACTGGATCACCGTCGTACGCTCTCACTCTGCCCCTCCACCCACTCCGAACACCGCAGGCTGACCTGTTGACCCCCACCTGCTCCCCGCCACGCACGCCTTCTTCCCGACCTCAACCCGTACAGACCTCGGACGAAGAGCTCGACCTCGTCTGGACCCAGGCCAGCACCCACAAGTTCATCGACCTCCGCCTCCAGGACGAGCCGCAGCCGGCCAACCTCGACCTCGACATCGACCTCGAGTCCGCCTCGAGTTCGAAAACCACGAGCATCACCACCGCCGATGAGGCCAGCGACGTCGCCTACGAGTTCGACGACTGGACTGACGTCGCTGCCACGGGCGACGCTGCCACGCCCGTCCTCACCCAGCACGAGGGCGGCGAGACCACCCCGCCCGTTCTCCTCTTCGAGCACGAGTCGGACAACCAATCGCTCGCGCAGGACGACCCCGCCGAGCCTGTCCTCTCTCCCTCTCCCGCTGCCGACACTGCCGAGCGCGCCACGAACCTCGCCGCCCGCGAGTTCCCCTCCCAGGCCGAGGCGACCCCGACCTACCCGGACGACCCGGAGGATGCCCCTCTCCCCGGCTCGTTCGCCTCGCCCCCTCCTGCCCAGCCCGTACCCTTCTCCACCATCCCTTCCGCGTTCGGCTCCCTCCTCAGTGCCTTCCCGGCCTCGGCCTCGTCCTTCTCGACGACGCTCTCGTCCCTCTCTGCGCACCCGGGCACCGCCCTCGGGCGCCTCACGACCCTCCTCTCCCCCTCGGACCCGACGCCGTGGCTCGCGCCTGGCCGCACGCTCGACGACCTCTCGCTCGCGGACCTGACGCGCGCGCTCTCGACCCTCGGGCAGGACGTCGGCCAGGCCGTGCTCGAGGTCGCCGACGGGGTGCGCAGGGAGGCGGACCAGGTCCGCGCCGAGTTTGACGCGTTCAGGCAGGAGTGCGACCGCGAGGGCAAGAGGTTCGAGAGCGAGGTGAGGAGCGCGGTCGACGAGGTCAGGCGGCAGTACGGCCAGCACCAGGCGAGGGAGACGATGTCGGACCCGCCGAGCCCGCCGCCTGCCGCCGAGGCTGAGCTCGCGCCCGAGCCGAGTGCTGCCGCCGCTCCTGAGGAAGAAGGCCAGGACCAGCCCGCCTCGCCCGCCGCCGGCACCAGCCCCAGCGAGGCTGGCTCTCTCTCTCCCGTGGCGGCGCTCTCGCCTCAGGCGCGCCAGGCTAAGCGTCTCGCCAAGGAGGCGAGGAGGATCGTGAGGGAGAAGAGGAGGCAGGAGAAGGAGGCGCGCAGGGAGCAGAGGAAGGAGGAGAAGGAGCAGAGGAGGGCCGAGAGGGCTGCGGCGAGGAAGGCTGGCCAGGCGGGTGCGAGTGAGGGTGCGGGCGAGCTCGTCGACGAGGCGGAGGAGAAAGAGATGGCCGAGGGCTCGACCGCCTCCCTCGCCGCTCCCGCCGCTGCCGAACCCGCCTCGCCTGCCTCGCCCGTCATGCCCGGCGCCCTCCCTACCCCCACGCCCATCTCCATCACCGCCACCAACACGGCGACGAGCGCGTCGCACACGGCCTCTCCGCCGCTCTCTCCGACGCTCCTCCCCTCGGACCCGACGTCGCCAATCCTGCTCACGCGCTTCCTCCTCGTCTGCCGCGACGCGCTCGGCGTCGAGATTGAGGACGGCGCCGTGCGCGGCACGCTGACCGAGATCTGGTGCGCCGCGGGCGGGCGGGGCGTCGAGGCGATGGTCGAGAGGGCGGTCGAGGAGCTGCTTTGAGTGAGCCAAACCGGCGCGGCTCTCTTCCTTGTGTCTCGTTACGGGTCTCGTTCGTGTCGTACTTAGCCTCTCTCTCGTCTCGCTTGTAAGTGCCCTGTGTCCCGTAGCCACTCTCTTCCTTTTCTTACCTCGTCGTCGTGCTTTCTCTCCTTCGTTGTTGCGATTCCTCCCCGTACCTTTCTCGTCAGTGCCTGTCAATGTAGCCTCTGCCCACTCACTCTCCCATCGAAAGCCGCGAGAGTTGCCGCCCATCCCGCTCTCTCCGCCGACATCATCCTCCCTCTCTCCTTCATCACCCATCGCTGCTCTCACCCGCAACACGCCATGCCGCCCCGACTGAACAAGCGCCAGCTGCGCGAGCAAGCCGAGCTCGAGGCCCTTCAGCAGCCCGTCCAGGCGCTCCCGACAGAGGACGAGGTCGACTCGAGCGAGGAGGAGCAGGCGCCGGTCAGAACCAGGGGCACGCAGCGAGGGTTCGGAGCGGTCAGTGCTGCTGCACCTAGCACTCTCGGGTGTGCGCTGACTCGGGTGAGACGTTGCAGCTGCTCGACGACGGCGAGGACGAGCCCGAAGATGAGGTCGACGGCGAGGAGGAGCAGGAGGACAGCCAGCCAGTCAAGGTGTGCCTTGCCCTTTCCCTTCTCTTCCAGTTGTTAGCGCTGACCCTCTCACCCGCGCAGAGCAAGAAGAGCAAGAACAAGAAGAAGAAGAAGAAGCCCGCTTCCAAGGCAGCGCCGCTCATGCCCGGCGAGGAGGACGCCAACGGGGACGACGACGACGAGCCCGCAGTCGAGTCGCCTGCGGCACCCGCCACGCCCTCCACCGGCGGCGGAGGAGGCGGAGGGAAGAAGAAGAAAAAGCCCAAGGCGAGCGGCAAGGGCACGCCGGCCAAGCCGGAGAGGAAGAAGGTGGACGATGGGCTCGACGAGATCGACCGCGCGCTGGCGGAGCTCAAGGTCAAGGACCGGGAGCGCGGCGTGGACGAGAAGGAGATCGAGGCGAAGCAAGGGAGGGGGAGGGTCGAGCCCAAGTGGGCCAAGGTGAAGGAGGTGCGTTCGGGTTCCCTTCCTCTCCCTAGTCGCTTCCTCTTCGGGAAGGAACAGCTGATAGAGTTGGAGCGCGACGAGCAGGTCTACGCCTTCGACCCCAAGTCGCTCGACCCCGAAGCCGAGCTGCGCAAGTTCTTCGGCCGCAGCGTCGTCGGCTCCTCGTCCCCTGCCACCTCCCGACCCGCACACCTGCACGCCCGCCTCGCCAACAACCCGCACCACGCGGCTTCGCTTCGGCGCGCGTCGTCCTTCCTCGCCCAGCCCGAAGCAGGCTGGCCCTCGCCAGCTGGCGTCGTCGGGCTCGAGCGGTACGACGGGCCCGAGGCGGAGGAGGAGAAGGCGCGCGGGGGCGCCGGCGAGTGGTGGACGTTTGTGCACTCGCCGAGCTACAAGCAGGCGCAGTTGATGTTCCTCGAGGTGCTCCAGCAGGCGGACGGGAACAGGCTGTACGATGTGCTTGCCGCGCTGCCGTACCACGTCGACACGCACATGCAGGTGCGCCCCTCCCGCTCGTCTCGTAGCGAGAACACAGACTGACCTTGTCTTTCTTTTTCGCAAGCTCTCCGAGATGATGGCCCAGCAAGGCGACCTCGGTGCGTTGTCTTCGCTCGCGCCTTCCTCCGTCCCCTCCATTCACGCCTTATCCACTTCCAGGCGCCTCCTCGACACACCTCACCCGCGCGCTCTACGCCCTCTCCTCCCCCCTCCCGCCCTCGTTCCCCTCGGGCACGTTCCGCGTCCCGTACTCGCAGATCGAGAACCGCGCGCTGTACCTCGGCATCGCGCGCAAGGTCGCGTTGCTCGTTAAGCGCGGCACTTGGAGGACCGCGTTCGAGTGGGCCAAGATTGGGCTCAGTCTCGGGGGAGGGAGCGACCCGGTCGGGATGATGTGCTGGTGCGTCCACGCCGTCGCCTTCTTCACTCATTTTCCACTGCCAGCGAGAAGAAGCTGATAGATATGCGCCTTTCACGTTGCACAGGATCGACTTCCTCGCCCCGAAAGCTGGGCAACAAACCTGGCTCTTCGACCTCCTCGCAGCGCTCGATGCTGCCTACCCCGAGATGCGCGTGCATGCCTACCCGGGCATAGCTTTCGCCAAGGCGCTGTGCGTGCGGAATGAGGAGGACGAGAAGAAGGACGTGCGTCTTTCCCCTTCTTTTTCTCCCTTCTTCTCCTCGAGCAATAGGGCTGATCCATCTATCGGGCTCTCTCGCAGCAAAAGGGCGAGAAGAGCCTCGAGGCGCTCAAGTCGGCCATCCTGCGTTTCCCCGTTGTCGCCACCCTCCTCTCAAACGCGCTCGCTTTCGACCTCCCGCCCGCGATGGTCTCGCACCGCCGTGCTCAGCCCGACGGGTCCTTCACGTGCGTCGCTAAGTCCTCTCGCACGTCTTTGTTTGAACGAGACTGACTGAAATTCTCTGTTCAGCCGCAACCCCTCTTACCTCACCTCTCTCCTCGCCGAGCTCTACGTCGCGCGTGCCGCACCTCTCTGGAAAGACCCGATCTCGATCGCGTGGCTGCAGAAGGCCGTCCGCGCCGCTGCGCCGCTGCTCGATGACCAGAGCTTGGAGGACGTCCGGGTCGGCG
This sequence comes from Rhodosporidiobolus sp. SP3-3/4, assembly GCA_029873605.1. Taxonomy (NCBI): domain Eukaryota; kingdom Fungi; phylum Basidiomycota; class Microbotryomycetes; order Sporidiobolales; family Sporidiobolaceae; genus Rhodosporidiobolus; species Rhodosporidiobolus sp. SP3-3/4. Next base: position 134,505 of record JAQJIZ010000005.1, read on the forward strand.
AGGAGGTGTGGGACAAGGGCGCTTGGGAGGCGGGCACGGCGCCGGAGGGGGTGATCAGGGCGGCGTTCATGTCCGGTAAGCTCTCTCTCCCGCTTCCCAGCTTTCCTTGAGGCTGACTCGCACCGCATTTCCCGCAGAGCTCCCCTCCATCCGCCCTTACCTCCCTCCCTCCGCCCGCCAGGGCACGACCTACTCGTACGACCCGCTCCCGCCCCAAGCGCCGCACGCGACCTTCTACTCAGACGCGTACTTCGCCTCGCTGTACGCCGCCGGCTCCTACCGCCGTCGCGGACGGGGAGCAGCGCAGCAGGTTCCTCGCGCCGGTGGAGGAGGAGCGGCCGAGCTCGCAGCGGCGATGCGGGACGGCCTTGCGCGCCTGCTTGGCATAGGCGCCGAGGGCGGCGCGGCGGACCTCGACCCGGCGTTGAGGGCGCAGCTAATGGAGGAGCTCGAGATGCTCAATGGCGGGGGCATGCCCGGCGGGTTTGGCGGGGAGGAGGAGGAGGACGAGGAGTGGGACGATGAGGAGGAGGAGGAGGGCGGAGAGGGCGAAGAGGGAGAGGGCGAGGGCAGGGAGGAGGCGAACCTGAACTTGCTCGGCCGATTGGGGGCGCTGTTCGGCGCAGGCGGAGCAGCGGGACAGCCTCAGCAGTAGCCCGGCAACCGCGCTCTACCTCTCTCGGTCTGGCCATGTCGAGACGGAAGGTATCGTTACAACACACCCGGTCATTTCCCTCCTCAAGACGAGCCCGCTCCGGCGTACGCACTCCCGAGATCCGTCAAGCTCCCGTCCGAGTTGTAGAAGTTGGCGATGTCGTTGTCGCTGAACGCGCCTATACCGCCCTCACCAACGGTCAGCATGTGGAGGAGAAAAGCTGAGGAGGAAGAGACGAACCAAACGCCGCGTACCGCTCGATCCAGTCCTGCTTCTCGAGGTAGTCGACCGCGAACTTGATGAACGTCTCCTGGTCCGAGGTCGAGCCCGTGCCCATGAACTGTCGGTTGGGGTCCAACCCGTCAAAAGGGAGAAAAAGGGGGAGACTGCGAGGGGGAAAGAGAGGCGGACTTCGGTGAGCCAGATAGGGTAGTCGGCGAGCTCGGTGTGCGCGTCTTCCAGGTAGCTGGTGAAGTAGTCGGTGTTGGTAGCACTGACCCAGAGGAAGGGAGGGAGGAAAAGCCGGGTCAGCCTTGGTTTGCCCGGCACGCCGAGCGAGAAGATACAAAGTTTCGCGCACCTGTCGTACCAGTGGAGCTGTGAGGGCAATCACAAAGGTCAGAAGGCGGAGAAGGGACGCTTTTCCTCCTCGACCCAACTTACCGCGACCGCACTGATCGAGCATCCCGAGCAGTTGCCGATGAACTGCTTCAGCCATGGGACGCCCATCGCGCTTCCGTCGTCCTTCACCACTCTGCGCGGGTTCAACCTGGTCAGCCGCAAGCGGTTAGGTGGAGGGAGGAAAGAAGACGCACCCGTTTGAGACGGCGGGAGACACGAGCTTGGCCGACGTCGCAAGCGGCTCGATAGCGGATGACCAGAGGGCGGCGGCGGCCGAGGGCGAGAGGTTCGCTTCTGTAGTGTCGTAGTCCCGGAGTGAGAAAGAGCGAGGAAGAAAAGTCAGGAAATGGCAAGAGTGAGAGAGCCAAGAGAGAGAACACACGGGCTTCGAGATCAGGCTCGTTGAACCTGCAGAAGTGGATGAGAGACGGTCTGAAGGGCAGAGCGGGAGAAGGAGGTTGAACGCACCCGAGGACGTGGGTTGCTCCTGCCGATATCGCCGCCTGGGCGTCGTCTTCCCAGCCATCGAGCAGCTTCTCGCCCCACCTAGAGGTTCGAGAGTGTCACATACACCGGCCAGAACGGGGGGAAGAAGGAAGAGCGCACAGCATCGGGATGAACATGACCCCGTCCGGCAGCGTCCCGCCCGGCTGCGCATTCCAGCTGTACGCCCACGCCAGCCCAAGGTCCTTCGTGTACTCGACGTTGTTGTAGCCGACGCCCTTTGCGCCTGTCGGGGAGGTGGAAGAAGTGGAGGAAGCGGCGGAGTCGGTAGTGGAAGAGGGGGACGAGGCCGAGTTGCCGGTCTTCGTTGCGGTTGCGGCGGTTGCACCGGCGGCGGCAGAGCCAAAATGAGCGGAAGAGGTCTGCGAGGGAGAGTCAGAGGCGGAGATAGAGTTGGACAAGCAGAAAAGCCGACGCAAGACAAGACGACGCACCTTCGTCCCACCCGCTCCGCCCGTCCCTCCCGCTCCTGCACTGCCTCCTCCCCCTGTTGATGTTCCTCCGCCAATGGCTGATCGGGCGGTGGCGTCGGCTGAGGAGGAATCCGCCCGAGAGGTGGAGGAAGACGAGCTTTGCGAGTAGAAGTACGCGGCGGCGGCGACGGCGGCGAGGACGAGTGCGGCGAGGACGAGCAGGAAGAGGAAGGTGGTCTTGCGCTGCGTCGACAGAGGGCGCGGCGGGATACAAGGAGGGTGAGCCAGCCCGACGAGGTCGAGGACGAGGTAGAAAAGCCGGCGCACCTTCTTCCTGTCCTGCCCGTCCTCCCCATCCTCCTCGTCGCTGATGCCCTCCGATGTGCTCGACCGCGAGTCGTCGTCCACTTTCTCACTCCCTCCCCTTCGCCCGCGCTCTCGGTCAGACTCGCTGCTCTCCCCTGCGCTGGATCCGTCGCTGCTGGTGTCGGAGCTGGGCAGGCGCGCGTGCCGATGGGACATAGCATGAGCGTCCTCGAGGTGAGCAAGAGGCGGAAGAGCAAGCTCGCGGCCGGCGCAGGGAGAGGAGGCGGGGCAGGCCGCGGAGAGAGGGGTGCGAGCGAAGCACTCCTGGGCGATGCAGGCGGCAAAGAGGGAGAGAGACGTCTAGTAGGAGCTGAGATTCCACGTTAGGCTGCGCTGCTTTGGGTCGCAGTTTTGGGAGGAAAAGGAGGGGAAAGTGACCGGAAAAAGGAAAGAAAGGATGCCAAAAAACGAGGAAAAGAATACGAGCGAAGGGTGAAGGAGAGGAAGACGTGCGACCAAGGTATGGAGGGAAAAGTCAAGGAGGGAAGGGTGAGAGAGGCGAGGAGGTGTTTACAGCATGAAGGAGAGAGGGGACTGCGGAGCGAGAAGGCGGTCAGTGAGGAGGAACAGGGAAGAGATGAGCGAGCGAGACGCACCTCGAGGTAGCCCTTGAACGCCTTCAACCACCGGGCACCGACGGCGCCGTCGACGACGCGGTGGTCGCACGACAGGGTCGCCTTCATCACCGAGACCTCCTTGAAGCCCTTCTCGGACGCGGCGTCGAGGACGAGCTTCTTCTCCGTGGCGCCGATGGCGAGGATGCACGACTGCGGCGGGTTGATGATGGCCGTGAACGAGTCGATGCCCATCATGCCGAGGTTCGAGATCGTGAACGAGCCGCCCTGGTACTCCTCGGGCTTGAGCTTGCCGTCGCGCGCCTTGGCCGCGAGCGCCTTGGCCTGCGCAGAGATGGTCGCGAGGCCCTTGCGGCCGGCGTCGGCAACGATCGGGGTGATGAGGCCCGTCGGGGTCGCGACGGCGACGCAGATGTCCTGGGTCTGGAACTCGCGGATGAAGTCGCCCATCCAGCCCGAGTTGGCCTCGGGGACGTCCTGGAGCGCGAGAGCAGAGGCCTTGACGATGAAGTCGTTGACCGAGAGCTTGACGCCGCCCTTGACGCCGTCCTTGGACGCACCCTCGCCGGCCGCCTTGGCGGCAGCGTTGAACGCCTCGCGGAGCTTGGAGACGCGGTCCATGTTAACCTCGACGGTGAGGTAGTAGTGCGGGTTGGTCTGCTTCGACTCGGTCAGGCGCTGGGCGATGACACGGCGCATGTTGGAGACCGGGGTGTCGACGTAGGCGGCGCCGGCGCCGGCGGCCGGGGAGGCCTTGGCGGCAGCAGCCGGGCCAGCCGGAGCACCGCCAGCAGAGGCGGAGGAGGCGGCGAACTTCTCGACGTCCTCCTTGAGGATGCGGCCGTCCGGGCCGGTACCCTTGACCTTAGCGAGGGGGATGCCCTGCTCGATGGCGAGGCGCTTGGCGACGGGGGAGGCGTAGATGACGGGGCGGTCGGACGAGAGCTCGAGGGAGGACTCCTTCTTCGACTCCTGCTTGGGCGCGGGCTTGTCCTCCTTCTTCTCCTCCTTCTTCGCCTCGGGCTTCTCCTCCTTGGTCTCCTCCTTGGGCTTGGCCGACTCGGAGTTGGCCTCGGCCTCCTTGAGGAGGGCGTTGATGGCCTCCTCGGAGAAGTCGTCGCCCTCCTCACCGATGATGGCGCAGGTCGAGCCGACCTGGACGGACTTGGAGCCGTCGCCGACCTGCGGGAAAAGCGCGTGAGCTTCGTCTGGACGACTACGAGAACAGGTGTACGCACGATGATCTTGCCGAGAACACCCTCGTCCTGCGCCTCGACGTCCATCGTCGCCTTGTCCGTCTCCTGTGAACGAGGAAGAAAGCGGGTGAGTCTGATTCTCCCGCGAGGTCGAGAAGAACGCGTACGATCTCGAGGAGGACGTCGCCGGGAGCGAAAGCCTCGCCCTCCTTCTTCTTCCACTGGGCGATGCCGCCCTCAGTCATGGTGGGGGACCTGGTGGGCGGCAAGGGAGGAAGAGGGGGAGGAGGGGAATATGTCAACTCGCGCGGCTAAGGGTGAGGTGGATGGGAGGGGCCGTACATGGCCGGGAAGAGGAACTTGGAGAGGGCGGCGTCGGCGTGCGAGGCGTGGAACTCTGCGAGAGGAAGGAGGAGAGGGAGTGAGCGCACAGCCGACACCAGACTCGCTCGACGCAGTCCGAGCGAAGTGGCGCGGGTGGGACTGCAACGTACGGCGAAGGCCCGAGGCAGCCTGCTGGCGAACGAGGGCGCGAGCGCGCTGAGCGAGGAGGTTGCGGAGCATGATGGACGGAGGGGAGGGAGGGAAGGGCGGGAAAGAGAGAAGAGGACCGGGTGAACGGCTACGGGGGGTGACACGCGTCAGTGAGGAGAGCTGGAGCGTGCGAGTTCGAGCAGGACTGACCCAGTGGAGCAGTGGGGGGAGAAGAAGGAGCGAGCCAACTTGGAGGCGAGGTTGGGGGCGGCACTCTCTCCTGTCCTCCATCACCTCCTGCTTCTGTTCTGCCTCGAGGGATCACGCTTAAACACCCTTCTCGTCCCATCCACGAAGCGATCCGACCTTTCGTCCTTGCCGTGCCCTCCATCTTCCCTCCCATCTCATCTCCGCGACGGCACTCCGGCCGACGCCTCGTACGCCTCGTAAGGCCTGCAAGGGGCGCAGACGGCACCAGGAAACAGCACAGAACGCGGTCGATTCTCTCGCGTACAAGCGCGCTGCTGACGCCCCAACGACTGTTGCCTCCTTTTCCTCCCCCTTCCGCTCTTCCTCGCCCCACTCTGGCGGTCTTCTCCCGCTTCCGCTTCATTCCTCTATCGCACCCATTGCACGTGGTCATGCAGATCGACTACCCGTCTTACGCGCACCACCAGCCCGCCTACTACGCCTCCCCTCCCGCCCTCGCCTATTCTGGCCATCCGCGGAGGACATCACTCCCTCGCGCGACGAGCTGGAAGGCGTACGGGCAGGCGAGTCCAGCGCTGACGGGCGTTAGCATCTCTCCGGATGTGCTCGAGCGGCTGAAGAGGAAGAGGGCAGCGACCGCCTCGTCTTCCTCCTCATCGCTGGCCTACTTTCCCTTCGCCTCGACTGCTCCTAGCTTCCCACCTTCTGTCTCTCATTCCGCGCCTTCGTCGGCCCTACCGAGTCCAGCCATCACCGCCGAAGACATCGAGCGCGCCTTTGTGCGTTTTCTCCTCTTCGCCCTTCCGGCGTCAACTAACCTGGCATTCCCGCCTCCAGCTCCACTCCATCCACCTACCCGCGCGCATCGCCCACTTCGTCGCTTCCTACCGCGCCTCCCTCCTTCCCTCGCACCTGAACGTCCTCTATCCTCCTTCCGATGCCTACCCCTCCCCTGCGCCTTTCGACATCCTCAGCCTCCCCTGCCCCTCTCCCTCTTCCTCCTACCCTCCTGCCCGCAAGAGAGGAGCGGCACAGGCGGGAGCGACCTGGATCCGCCTCCCCGCACTCGTGCCCAGGGTGGACTTGCTCAGCCCGGAGATGCGGAAGCGGGTGAAGTGCGCGCCGGCGTTGCCTGCGATGGGCGCCGCGGGGCAGGTCGTCGTAGTAGGCGGTACGCAATCCCCTCTCAACGAGTCAGCCTCTGTGCAAGAGCCGGACTGACCCTCTTGCCTCGCCGCCGTCTCCTCATCTCTTCTGATTCTCGCCCGCTTCAATCAGGCGACCGCTGGACCTTCCTCAAGCACGGCCCCGAGCTCGAGACCGCTTTTTGGGACGTCGAGCTCGACGGCGGGACGCGGCTCAAGGTCACCTTCGATCAGGCGTACCGCGGGTAGAGGAGAAGGAGGAAGCTGCAACGGCTAGGGAACGTTCTGGCTCCTCCTGGGCGCGTTGGGTCCAGCTAGAGAGCTGCTTCGATGGGTGCTGGGTGATCAGAGGCGCGCTATGCTGCCGGGACGAGCAGGGAAAGAACAAGAGGAAGAAAAGGGGAAAGAGCCGGTTTCTCGCTCTTCCCTCTCTCGGTGCGGGTCCTGCGCCTCATTCTTCCGATCAAAAAGAGGCTGGCTTCACGCTGGCCTTAATCGCAGGCTGCCCCTCGAGTTGACATTGCGCAAAAGCAGTCTCGCTGGCTGAGACCGTTCCCCCTGGCTTCGCCACTCTCGCTTGCTCTCTCTCCAACGCTCCTGCCGACTGTTTGACCGCTCCAGTCCCCCTTCCACCGCCCCGTTCGTCTTTTGTACCCCTCGCCACAGCGCCCCGATGGCTGCCACCCGCCGCCGCTCCACCGCCTCGTCCCGACTCCCTTCTGTCACCCTCTCAGACTCGGCGGACGAGGACAACGCTACCAGCACCACCGTCAACAACAGCAGCGCACGCATCACCCCCGACGCCGACATGGACAAACAGGACGAGGCTTCGACCGCGCCCACCAGCGTGAGGGGCGGCAAGAGCGGCGGACGATCCAGCGCGAAGAAGGGCGACAGCGACGACAACGAAGAGCTGGCGATGGAGGTGGATGACGTCCCTACCCCGTACGCCCCCTCTCCCTGCTGTTCCCGCTGCTCACCAGCTAACCCCATCTTCCCCTCCACTTCTCCCGAACCCTCATTATCAGCCGGTCCTCCGCCCGCTCGACCCCTCGCCGCGCCTCGGCCGCCGCCGCCCAGCAGCGCCTCAAGCAGCCCGCGCAGGTGCTCCACCTGACCGAGAGCGAGGCCGACACGGCGTCCGAGGACGAGGCCGTCAAGGAGAAGAGGCGCGCGGCCAAGGGCAAGGGCAGGGCCGTCATCCCCGACACAGACGAGAGCGCCGAGGAGTACAAGCAGGAGGAGGGAGTGCAGGAGGACGAGGAGCAGGATGTGGAGATGAAGGAGGAGGAGAGCGAGGAGGAAGACGCCGACGTCCGCCGCGTGCGCGCCATCGCCGCTTCCCTCGCGCGCAGCAAGCAGCTCGACGATGCCTCCTCCGCGCCCATGTCGCGCCGCACGAGCTTGAGCGGCGCGAGCAAGAAGGGCAAGGTGGCGGTCAAGGCGGAGGAGGTCGGCCGCAGCCTTTCTCGCCAGCTCAAGGGCAAGCAGCGCGCTGTCCACCCGCCTTCCTCCGACGAGGAGGACGTCAAGCCGAGGTTCGAGATCGTCATTGACCAGAAGCAGCGCAAGAAGGCGGCTGCCGCGCCCAAAGCGAAGCGGACCGCCTCTTCTTCCTCCAGCAAAAAGCCTCGCCGCGTCGCCCCGCCGTCGGACTCGAGCGGCGACTCGGACGGCTCCGTCTTCGAGGTCGACGAGGACGAGTCCGAGGACGACACCGTCACCGAGATGGACGAGGACGAGCTCGAAGGGTCGAACGCCGGCGACGAGGAGGAGGACCTCGAGCTCGACCTGAGCGGCGTCGACACGGACGAGGATGTCAAACCGAAGAAGAAGCCCAAGGCGCCGAAGGCGAAGGGCAAGGGCAAGGCGAAGGAGGAGGAGACGGAGGTCGGTCCGGACGGCGTGGAGAAGAAGAAGGAGCGCAAGGTCGTCCCGCCTCGCAAGGGCGCGCACATCTCGAAGGAGGACAAGAAGGCGATGAAAGACATGGACCACGTAGGGCGCTTCCTTTCCTCTTGTTCTTTCCCTCAGCTCACACTCTTCTCCCTCGCAGTACGGCAAGACCTCCTTCTACCTCAACGCCAACCACCCCGAGCTCAAGAACATCTGGGAGGACCTCGCCGCGTCGCCTACTACCGCCGTCGAACGCGCCGTTCAGCCCACGGGCTTGACCCAGAAGCTCTTGCCATTCCAGCTCGAGGGGCTCAACTGGCTCGTCAAGCAGGAGCAGGGGCCGTTCAAGGGCGGCTTCCTTTGCGACGAGATGGGGTGCGTCGTCTTGTTCCCTTCCTGTTGAGCAGTTACTGATCCGCATTCCGGGCGTCCAGCATGGGCAAGACGATCCAGACCATCTCGCTCATCCTGTCCGATTGGTCCCCCTCGCACCCGCTCGGCCCGACGCTCGTCCTCGCCCCGACGGTCGCGATCGTGCAGTGGAAGAACGAGATCGAGAAGTTCACGCAGGGCTTCAAGGTCCTCATCTTCCACGGCACGAACCGCCTGTCGAACGTCAAGGAGATGGAGAAGTACGACGTGGTGCTGACTTCCTGTGCGTCTCTCTGCTCTCTGCTCCGTCCTCACAACACGGAACTGACGATTCCCGCTCGCGCAGACGCCGTCCTCGAGTCGACCTTCCGCCGCGAGCAGAAGGGCTTCACCAAGAAGGGCAAGCTCATGAAGGAGGACTCGATCCTCCACAAGGTCAAGTGGCACCGCGTCATCCTCGACGAGGCGCACAACATCAAGGACCGCCAGAGCAACACCGCCAAGGCCGCGTTTGCCCTCAAGGCGCACTACAGGTGGTGCTTGTCCGGTTCGTTTCCGTTTCTCCTCTACCTTCCATCTCCGCTCTTTTCCTCATGGAAAGCGTACACTCGGTTCTTACCCTGCAGAGTCGGATGCTGACCCTCATTCCGATCTCGCAGGCACGCCCCTCCAAAACCGCGTCGGCGAGATCTACTCGCTCCTCCGCTTCGTCGGCTGCGACCCCTACGCCTACTACTTCTGCAAGCGGTGCGACTGCAAGAGTTTGCACTGGCTCGCGGCGAAGGGTCCTTGCACGGCGGTGCGTTTCCTCCCCGCTCTTCTCGCGTTCCTTTCTCTAGCTGACTTGCGTCACACTCGTCTTCGCCCCTTACTTTCACCAGTGCGGCCACTCCGGCATGCAGCACGTCTGCTGGTTCAACGCGGCCGTGCTCAACCCGATCCAGTACGGCGGCGCGACCTCGGGAGAAGGCCAGCGCGCCTTCGCCCGCCTCACGCTCCTCCTCTCGCACCTCATGCTCCGCCGCACCAAGGTCGAGCGCGCCGACGACCTCGGCCTCCCGCCGCGCATCGTCAACATCCGCCGCGACTACTTCAACGAGGAGGAGGAGGAGCTGTACCAGAGTCTGTTCCGCGACGTCAAGCGCAAGTTCAACACGTACGCGCACGAGGGAACGGTACGTCTTTCCCTCCCTCGCCCTGACAACTCGCTCAGAGCTAACTGATCTCGGTTCACCTCGCCACCCTCCAGGTCCTCAACAACTACTCCAACATCTTCACGCTCCTGACCCGCATGCGCCAGATGGCCGACCACCCGGACCTCGTCATCAAGAGCAAGACGGCCGAGCCCGTGCAGCACGCCGACCAGGACAAGCCGCAGGAGATCATCACTTGCCGGCTCTGCCTCGACGAGGCCGAGGACGCGGTCAAGACGTCTTGCAGGCACATCTTCTGCGTGCGTCCCGTTCGACTACTTGCTGATTCGTGTGTCCGCTGACGCATGACTGGCGTGCGTGTCGATGACTGAACGTACAGCGCGAATGCGTCCGCCAGTACCTCGAGACCTCGCTCGAGCACAAACCGGAGTGTCCCGTCTGCCACCTGCCCATCTCGATCGACCTCGACCAAGACGCGATCGAGGTCGACACGACGGGCCGGCAGGGGTTCTTGAGCCGGATTGACCCGACCAAGAGCAGGACGAGCACCAAGATCGAGGCGTTGTGAGTCGGGCTCTGAGCCTTCGCCTTCGTTCTTTCGTCTGTCAGTCGGACGTGAGACTGATTTTTGCATGTGTGCGGCTCACAGGCTCGAGGAGTTGTCGAAGACTCGCACCGAAGACAAGACCCTCAAGACTCTCGTTTTTTCCCAGTTCACCTCCATGCTGTGCGTCTCTCCCTTACCTCGATTGCTTCCTTTCTCGTGCTCCTTCAGGGCGCAGGCAGCGGCTGCATAGTCTGGAGGGAAACCGCCCCGCTGACCTTTCTTCTTCCCCCTTACAGCGATCTCGTCGCCCGCCGCCTGCAGCTCTCCGGCTTCAAGTACGTCCGCCTGTCCGGCACGATGACGCCCACCGCCCGCGACGCGACGATCAAGCACTTCACGAACGACCCCGAGTGCACCGTCTTCCTCATCTCCCTCAAGGCCGGTGGTGTGGTACGTTTGAGTCCTGCGCTTTGCCCTTTCCCGCGTTTATTCTCTGCGCTCCCGCTGATCAGCTGTACTCTGCAGGCTCTCAACCTTGTCGAGGCGAATCGCTGCATCTTGCTCGACCCGTGGTGGTGCGTTCTTCTCTGCCTCGCCCCTTGCACCTTTCTCCGGTCCTGGCCCTTCTCGCTCATTGACGCATTGACGGCCATGTAGGAACCCCGCCGTCGAGCTGCAAGCGATGGACCGCACCCACCGCATCGGTCAGCGTGCGTCTTCGCCTTCCCTTCGCCCCTCCATTCACACCCGCCTGGTCTCTCTCGTACAACTCCCTGACACTCTTTTGCTCCACAGACCGCCCGATCCAGGTCGTCCGACTGATCATCGAGAACAGCATCGAGTCGCGCATCCTCGAGCTGCAGGAGAAAAAGTCGAACCTGGCGGCGACGACGCTCGGCGACGAGAAGAGCGCGATGGCGCGCTTGACGCCAGAGGACTTGTCCTTCCTTGTACGTCTTCTTTCTCGCTGGACTGTGGGGAAGAAGGGAGGAGAGCTGATGGTTTTCTTCGTTTGCTTTCCTTCCGCCCCCTCGATCCCGACCTCGTCCCGTCCCGTGCCGCCTCTTTCCACTCTCTCCTGCATACCCACAGTTCCAGCTGTAGATGCCGGTGCAGGAACACTGCTTGCTTTGCTTTCCGAGCGGGTTAATGGGCTCGAGGCGCGAGAAAACGAGGAAAGCGTTTGGTTGTCCCGCTTCGTTCGCCATCGGTGTTCCTGCGATGGCTCCTACTGAGCTGTGCGAGTGCGCTGGACATGCACCGGAAGCGACAGGGTGGTGATGGAGCGGTTGCGAGTTGGTCGAGGCTGCCTCGTCGGAAGCGCTTCCTCCCTTCGCTCCTCACCAACCTCAGTCCTCAACTGCTCTTGCTCAAACTCACTACACCGCCTCTCAAAGGCCGCACAGCCGCCCCTCGCCCCTTGCATCCACCGTTCTCGCCCTGCATCCGCCTCCAACTCCCGCTCGACCTCGCGTTCTGATTTCTGCGACGCAACCTCGAGACCGCTTGCAACTCGCGCCTAACAGGGCTTATGTTGCTGTCGACTCCGCGCCGGCGTCACGCGCTTCAGGCGTCGACGGGGAGCAGGAGCTGAGGAACCGCGAGCGGACGATGCGACGAGATGCGAGATGTGCTCAGCACTCGACGGACCGGGTCGATGGTGCAGCGAAGCGCTCGCATAGCTTTAGGCAAGAAAACTGCCGGCGTGTACAGCCCGAGAAGCGGAATTTTGCCCTCTTCTCCCTGACTCTCTCGCCGACTTCGCAACGCCTGCGCCGTTGTTTTCTTTCTTTCGCTTCCGCTTCCGCTTCCACCCTTTCACAACCGTCGCTTACCCCGCTGCAGCGCTCTTGAGCTAATCCTTTTTCCCGCAGACAGCAAGCCACGCCGTTCTCGCCTCCGCCGCATCTTGTTCTGCCTTGTGCGCCTCGTTCCAGGGCCATGTGCCCGCGCATGCGCTCGTGTAGACGCAGCTGGGAACCATCGGACGTCGATTTGGGGACATCGGTACGTGGTCTCTTGCCCTTTTCCTCCTGAACTGGCTCGTTTTCCCTTCCTGCAGGACCACTCCTCGCTGAGCCGGCGGCGAGCTTTGCCTCTCCGTCCACGCATCTATCCTCTCTTGTTTCTCACATAATGTTGCACCGAGCACTCGGTCGTCGCCCTCGTTCGCTCTGTTGATTCCCAGCTCCATTCCGAGCGCATAGCGCTAACAGCCCCAGCAGGTCCACGCGTCTCCACTTGCCGGTCAACGGGCGGATGGATAACACGAGACTGCAAAACCTGCACCTCGCACTCCTACGGCAGCGAGCAGCGAGCGGCTTATCGGTGCCGGCCTCAAGAGGGTCAACTCGACCGTGAACAACGCCTCTTGGACGATCGGTTGGCAAAATTACATCCTGCGACTCGGCAAAAGTGGCGTGGTGGGCTCGGCTGCGAGGTCGAAGGAGGGAGGCGGGCTGTAGCACGAAGAAAAAGCGAGTGGGGAAGAAAGGTGCGTTGTCTCTATGTCTTCATCATGCCCTTCCCGCTCACTGTGCTTCAATTCCTGTATGTAGCGATTCATACAGCCCTGCTGTCCGGCTGATCATCGAGAACAGCATCGAGTCGCGCATCCTCGAGCTGCAGGAGAAAAAGTCGAACCTGGCGGCGACGACGCTCGGCGACGAGAAGAGCGCGATGGCGCGCTTGACGCCAGAGGACTTGTCCTTCCTTGTACGTCTTCTTTCTCGCTGGACTGTGGGGAAGAAGGGAGGAGAGCTGATGGTTTTCTTCGTTTGCTTTCCTTCCGCCCCCTCGATCCCGACCTCGTCCCGTCCCGTGCCGCCTCTTTCCACTCTCTCCTGCATACCCACAGTTCCAGCTGTAGATGCCGGTGCAGGAACACTGCTTGCTTTGCTTTCCGAGCGGGTTAATGGGCTCGAGGCACGAGAAAACGAGGAAAGCGTCTGGTTGTCCCGCTTCGTTCTCCATCGGTGTTCGTGGGGCGGCTCCTAGAGAGCTGTACGAGTGCGCTGGACATGCACCGGAGGCGGTAGGGTGGTGATGGCACTGTTGCGACCTGGTCGAGGCTGCCTCGTCGGAAGCGCTCTCTTCTGCTCGTTCCCCTCCGCTCCCTCTCCCTGCTCAAGCTCGTTCGCTGCTGCTCGCTGTCTAGAACCTCCCCGGCATTTTGAGCACCCTCTGCGAGTGCTCTAATGCGCTCCCCAATGGCGTCGGACCCAGCTCCCTCGCCGCCGTCGTCGTCCTCGCGCCGTCCTCCATCTCGGCGGCCGTCAATCCGCGACAGCCAACTCGTCTCCCAGCCGTACGACCGCACCTCTCGAGGACCGTCCCCGACCCGGTCCGCCAGTCCGCCGCCGTCGCTGGGCGAGAGCGAGATGGGAGCAACGGCAGCGACGCCCTCGAGATCCGGCAGAGGATCGGGCAGAAGGAGCCTCGGTACGCCCATTCCAGCTCGTACAACCCTCCTCATTCATTCCCACAGAGCTCACGATCTAACCCCGACTCGCGCAGGTGCCGCCACGACTGCGAACGCAACCCCTCCTCCTCCTCAGCCGGGCACCTTTCTCACCCGCTTCCTCGGCTCCTTCCGCCCCCCAACCGCCTCTCCTTCTCGTCCACCTCTCCCTCGGTCCCTCTCCAGCCCCATGCAGCTCCGCACCGACGTCCAACCAGAAGACTCGGAACCCTCTCCCGCTCCCTCCGGGCCTGGGTCGTCCCTCCTCCCTGTACCCGGAGGCTTTCCCCCCTCGCCCGCCCACTCCACCTCCTCGACAACAAGCCTCGCCAAGCGACTCAAGCCTTCCTTCCGACGGAGCAAGTCGCAGGCAGGCAGCCCCAAGTCGACCCCGTCTGCCTCGCCGGAACCGTCGCCTGGTTTGGCAGACCCGCCTCGACCGTCTCCCGGCTCACCGGCGACGCTCCGAGGGATGGAGAGGGACCCGATGGAGCGGGTGTTTGGGCTGCCAACACCGGATGCGAGCGAGGGAGAGGGGCCAGAACGGAGACAAGGGGGAGGGATGTTCAGGCGAGGCAGCGTGATGAGCCAGATGACCGTGCAGGCGCACGACCACGCCTACCCGGCGACGTCGCCTCTTCAGCCGATCTCCGAGCCGATTCTCGAGCGACCGCCCCATCACGAGCACTCTCTCAAGCTCATCGCGACTCTCCTCCCTCCTGCTCTCCTGCTCCTCTCTCAGCTCGGCCCGACACACCTCTTCTCTCCACCCCTTGGACTCCCCTCCCTCTTCGAAGCCACCCTTGCCGCGGCCGCCTCGCGGAAGTCCTCCGTCTCCTCCGCCTCGGGCTCGAACGCCGTCCTCTCCTCCGCCGCGTCCATCGCCTCGACCGCCACAGGCAGCACCACTGCCTCGACGTCGACCTCGATGTTCCACCTCCCTACCACCGACCACCTCATCCCCTCTCACACCCATGAGCTGCACGCTCCGTCCACCCTCTCCGTCCCCGCCGTTTCGGCCGCAGCGATCTGGCGCCTCTTCCGCGGCTTCGAGTGGATTGGCGAGGTCGGAAAGGGCGAGCAGCCCCTCCCGCCTTCGCCCGTTCCGCCGCACCTCGGCGGAACCGGCGGCGGTCCGCCCCTCGAGCCCGAAGACGAGCCTGAGCAGGTGTTCGACTTTCCGGCGCTCCTGCAGGGCGTTTCGGACGTCCTTGCAGCCGATGCGGCCGCGAGGGGCGTCGAGCTGGTCATCGGACAGGTCGGGAGCGGGTCGGCGCCTAGCCCGGCGGCGACGCCTGGCTTGGCGACCGCAAAGGAGGGCGAGCCGCTCGAGCCGGGCAAGGCGAAGGAGAGCGAGTCGAGGGAGCTGCTGGTCAGGGCGGATGAGCGAGCGTGGAGCGTGATCCTCGTCTGGGTGCGTCTCTTTCGCGCCCTCTCTCTTTTCCTGCGAGCGAGATTGACCTTTCGTTTCTGCGAGCAGATCCTCCATCACATTCTCGCCGGTGCAAAGAGCGGGTCGAGCATCGACGTCCGCTTTATCGCCACGACCGCTGCCCCTCCGAGTCTTCCCACTACCCCCGACGACGACGAGGAGACTTTCTCTCCTACCCGCCCGCAGCGGTGGTGGAACGTCTCCGTCGAGATTTTGCACACCTCGCCGATCCTGCCGACCCTCTCTCCTCCGTTCCCCGACGAATCGACCGCTCCTCCCCGACCCACGCCGCCACCAAATCCCCCCTTCGACACCGCCTACGCCTCCTCCCTCTTCTCCCTCGTCCAGCTCGACCTCCGCCCTGGCCCGACCGACTCAAATTCGAAGTCCTGGTTGCTCGATGCCATTCTCCCCGCCGCCCGTCCTCGCGCCCAGTCGATCGCGGAGGACCCGTCGTCGCTCCTCAGCCGGCGACGAGCGAGTCTCGAGGTTCCGGTCGGGCAGGAGCCGACGATGAACGACCTGAAGCACTTTGCGGATTCGGCGCTCAAGGGGCACAAGGTCGCCCTTCACGCCGGCGAGACGAGCACGTTCGCCAAGCACTTGACGACCTACCTTGCCGGGTGGGGCATGGACGTCCAGCACGTCCCGATCGAGCGGGAGCACCTCTCGTCCGGCTCGGTCGCGGGCGCGCCGGACTCGAAGGTCCGCCCCGGCGGAGTCGGCTCGGCGGCGAGGTTCGACTCTGGGTTCGAGACGGCCGGTCCGTCCCCCGGGGGCACGGACTCGCACGGCAAGTCGCCCGAGCTTGGATCCAGCTCGGCAGGGAGCGCGAGCAGCGGGCCCGACTCGGCGTCGAACCTCGTCATCATCGACGACGACGTCTCGACCCTACGCCGCCTGCTCGTCTCGCTCCGTGCACCGCCCCTCCACTTCGCGCCGGCGCTCATGGCGAAGCGGCCACAGCTCGCAAGCCGGAGGACGCGGTCGAGCCCGCACGTCCGCCAGCTGCACCAGCTCTCTCAGGCGCAGTCGGCGTCGCAGTGGGTCATCATCCACTTTGCGAGTCTGACGCACTACAAGGTGATCAAGGAGATCGTGCAGGACACGCTCGCGACGTCGCGCTCGCCCAACCTGCCCGAGGTCCTCGTCGTCCCGAAGCCGGCCGGACCGCGCCGCATCATCACCGCCATCTGGACGGCGCTCAAGCGTCCGGCCGTTGACCCGTCCCTCCCGCCGATCGCTACCTCGCCTACCTCGCCCGGCATCCAGTACTGGACGCCGCGTCTCAGCCCCGCACTTGCCAAGGAGCAGGAGTTCGACTTCTCGACGGACGCGAACGGCAGCACGGTCAAGGTCGGCGAGGGAGGTCCGTCTGGCGCAACGCTCGGCAAGCCCCGCACGCCGCCCATCTACTTCAACGCCCAGGGGCAGCCGATGCAAGCCCCGGGGATGCCGCCCTCCCCGCTCGGGCGGACGAGCGAGACGCAGGACTCGTACTTCACCTCCGTCGCCGAGGAGCTCAAGGAGGCGACGCCGAGCGAGGGCATGATCGTCCAGAGCCCGGACGGGAGGAGCGGGATCTTCTTCCAGCCGCAGCCTAAGAGCTTGAGGATGGCCAGCCACCGCGCCGACAAGGCTGCGACTGGCGCTTCGAAGGCGACGGAGCGCCAGGTCCCCGAGGAGGTGGTCGAGGAGGAAGCGGTGCCGGAGCGAAGACCGGCCCTAGTGGCAGCTGGACGAGGATCCAGGGCGCCGAGCGACGCGTCCTCGTCTTCCGGCCCGCCATCTCGCATCTCGACCTTCAACCCGCTCGAGATGGGTCTCGGCGGCTCGCAGCGCCGCGTCGCATCCGGCTCTTCCAGCCACTCGACTTCCGGTGTTCCTTCCTCTGTGGCGAGCAGCATCCCGCCCTCGACGCCGGCGCTCACACTCGATTCGTTCATCAACGCCGCCGCGTCTGGTCGACCCCTCACCGAGGACCTCTCCCCAGAGGAAGGTCCCCTCGGCGAGTCCCTCTCCCGCCAGCTCTCCGGCACCTCGTCCACTCGCGCCAACCCGCCCTCGACCCGCCGTAGCCTCAGCGGCTCCTCCGGCAGCGCAGCAAGCGCCGGGGGCGCGTCGACCGCGACCAGCCCGCTGAGTCTCCGTAGCGCGACAAGCCCGCTCTTCTCGCCCGTCCGGCGCAACACGTCGAGTACGGTCCCGACGCCGGCCGCCTCTCCTCCGCCTGCGACGCCTGGTCCAGCAGCAGCTGCGGGCGCAGCGGCGGCCAAGGCGATGTCGACGGCGGTGCCTGCGAGCCCGGTCGGCGGAGGGCGGACGAGCAGGAGGGGCACGGTGACGAGCTTGCCGAAGAACAAGAGGAGGCCGAGTCGGAAGGGGACGCTGCCGGCGGTGCCGCCGATCTCGGTGCTCATCGTTGAGGGTGCGTCTGCCTCTCCCCCTTTTCCTTCCCGTCCTCTTCCCTGATCAACTCGGCATCCCGCAGACAACCCCATCAACCAGACCATTCTCTCTGTCTTCATGAAGAAGAAGGGCATCAGCTACAAGGTCGCCAAGGACGGCGAGCAGGCCGTGCAGATGTGGAAGAAGGGCAACTTCCACCTCGTCCTCGTGTGTCCTTCCTTGTGGTTTCCCCAACCTCGAGCATAGTTGACCTTCCCTCGCTCTCTCTAGATGGATATCCAGCTTCCCGTCAAAGACGGCATCGAGGCGACGCGCGAGATTCGCGAGGCCGAGCGGCTGAACAACATCGGGACGTTCATCACGACGCCGACGTCCGACCTTGCTTCGCCGTCTTCGAGCACCAGCAGCAACCCGATGAGCCTCCCCTCCTCACCGTTGCTCAACATGCCCGTCATCATCGTCGCCCTCACGGCCTCATCCCTTCAAGCCGACCGAATCAACGCCCTCGCCGCCGGCTGCAACGACTTCCTCACCAAGCCCGTCTCGCTCACCTGGCTTGAGTCCAAGCTCGTCGAGTGGGGATCGATGGCCTACCTTTCCGGGTTCAGCCGCAAGAGCAGCGAATCCGCCGATTCGAGCATCCTCACCTCGAGCAAGGCCGGCACGCCCGCCCGTCCCCTCTCTCCCGCTCGCACTCCTCCTTCGTTCCGCGAAGGCCTCGCCACCAAGGCCGACCGCATCTCTCAGCACCTGCACATCGACCGAGGAGCGCACTCTCGCAGCTCCTCGCCGGGCATGACCCGCAAGAACGGCTCCGAGCCGGAACCGCCCCTTTCGCCCGTCACCTCACCCGAGTCGTCTCCACCCTCCGGAGGGGATGTCAAGACCGTCGTGCCGACAAGCGCGGTGGTTGGCAATCCCTCCTTCCTCCTCACCCAGCCGACTCCGCACGACACTCCCGCTGGCGGAAAGGTTCCGGCCATCCCGGGCGCGACGCACACGCCCGCGCCCGCCGCCGGCGGAGACGCGAAGAGCACGCTCGACGCCGTCGAGGAGCGGCTCGAAGGCCTGCTGCAGGAGCAGAACGACCGTGAGGAAGGGCACCCTCCGCCTCAACGTCCTGGACCGACGCCGCTCCCGCCTTCGGTTCTCACGGCGGGCGATCCGGAGCTCGACGATGTCGTTGCGGAGGGGAACCGGCTCATCCATGCGGGGAGGACCAGGGCAAACAGTGCGAGCTTCAGCCAGGTGCGTTTGTCTCCCCTCCGCTGTCTTCCTTTCCTGCTTGGAAAACTCACACACTCCCTCTACAGGCTCTCGTGGAGTCCGGAGTCTCAAGCACGTCCAACTCGACCCGCAATTCGGACAACAGCGTCTCCAAGCTTCCGCCTACCGCAGAGTAACCCCTCAGCCCCTTCGTCTCCATTCCCCTCCGGTCTCGTATCTTCCCTCCTTCCTTCCGTCCCATGTCGTGGACTTTCTTCCGAAACACGCTGTGGCAGGGTCCATTCCGTTGTCGTCTCTCTCTCTTTTCCTCGTTGTCCCGATGTCCTATTCTAGCTTGCTTCCGCCCCTCTCTCACCCTGCCGTGTTTCCCTCCTCATCGCGATACCCTTTCTTCCCTCTCTGACTGCTCTCGCTGCAACCTCGACCGCGTTCGTACGCCTGTCTCTCCAATCAAGTCTACGGCAAAAGGTCGTCTACAGAAAGCGAGAAGATACCGCCGTCTGCCGCTGACCCGAGCTGCCCGTCCACCCTGACACCCTTCACAACCACCTCGACCAGCTCGCCCTGCTCCTTCGCCTCGAACCGCTCCCAAGCGATGGGGAACTCGGTCGAGAACGTCGTCCCGAGGTAGGTGTGCTCGACTTTGGCGCTGTCGGAGGTCGTACGCCGGAGGAGGATGTGGAAGAAGCGGAAGGGAGGCGGAAGGTCGGCGAGTGGAAGGTGGTCAGGGCGGAAAGGACGAGCCGAGTTGTCAGGGTGACCGAGGGCGGCGAAGACGCTCCATCGCAGGGCCTGCTTGTCGTGCGCGTAGTGAGGGTGGTAGAGGAGGGGTAGTGGATGAGGAGACGGCGGGGTGTACGGCGTGATGCTGAGGCTGCCGATGAGGAAGGCTGCGCCAGCCGGGAGGGAGAGAACGAAGTGGAAAACGGCGCTCGTTGCGGTCGTCGTCGGCTGCAGGGCGACGATAGCCGTGCTGGTCGTCCACCCGCTCGGATGTTGGCGGTGCTCGACCGGCAAGACGGGGACGACCACGGCGTGCGGACCTGCTTGAGAGACGAGAGTGGGCGAGACGGACGGTGGCGTGTCGGTTGGCGAAGTCGCCTTCCACGTCACGCTGAGGACGAGCCGGTCTGGGGACTGCGGCATCGGCGCCAGGTGGTCCATGGGCAGCCACAGCTCGACGGGGCAGAGCGCGACGGTCGCGACCTCCTGCTCGCCGCCCTCGACTGGCTTCTTCGTCGAAAGCTTCAGGGCCCTCGGCCCCTCCCAGGCGTTGTCCTCGACCAACGCAGCCTCGACGCTGTGTTTCTGACGGTCTCCCTCGGTCGACTGGTGGAAGACGAGACTTGGGGAGGGGAAGGAGAACCCGACGTCCGTCCAGCCCTTGCCGGCGGTATCGTCCATGATCTTGACGCCTTCGACGAAGAAGGCGTGTCCAGAGCCAGCGCAGAAGTTGGTGTAGAAGGCGGAGGGGCAGGGCGTTGGGTGTGGCGCGCAGGGAAAGGCTGAGATGGGAAGGAAGTGGTCGCCGCCGGGAAGCGGAGCGAGCGGACCATTGAAGTCGAAAGGAGGGAGCATGCGGAACGGGATTGGGAGCGGAGAGGCGGAGGGAGCGAGAGAGGCGGCGAGCTGTCGGGCACGCTGGACGCCGCGCTGCTGGCGCCGGTCGCGAGCGAGTCGATTGGCTTCGATGGCGACGGAAGGCGTCGGCGGGCCATGCGACCAGAGGTAGGTGTCGTCGGCGAGCCAGCGGGCGTAAGAAGCTGGCGCAGTGAGCGAGTGCTGGAGCGACTCGGCTTCGACGGTCCAGCCGGGGGCGAAGATGGCGGCGGAAAAGGAAGGAGGTGCGCCGCCGCCGTTAGGCGTCCACTGCGCCTCGTCGGCCGCTCGGAGGGCTCGCCAGCTCTCGAAGCCGCCGCCGCCGTACGATCCGCGGCCGAAGACGTCGATGCCGAAGTAGATACTGTTCCGCCGGTGCTTATTGACGAGCTCGTCGAGGAACAAGGCCGTCTCTTCGGTTTCAGTCGGCGACCACCAGTAGTTGACGAAGAACGAGCTGCCGTGGGGAGTAAAGGTCAGGAAACGATAGGGTCAGGAAAGCGCAGAACGCACGAGGAGGCTTTGAAGAAATCAAGGTTCAGGTCGTTGATGCGGTTCTGCCAAGCGAGCTTGCCCTCCTTCGTGACCGAGTCGTACCTGCATCGGGAGGGAGTCAGCGCACAGCCAGGAGTGCAATAGAAAAGCGGAAAAGAGGGGAGCCGAAGGAAAAAGCGCACCACATGACCTCGCTGTCGTGCACCTCCTCCCGCATCTGGCGTGTGAAGTACTCCATCCACTCCATCAGAGCCTTGGCATGTTCCTTCTGCCAGCCCTTCGCCGCTCCGATCCCGAGGTCGACCTCGACGTTGACGAGCCAGCCGTCGAACCCGCGCTCTTCGGCAAGGGTGACGAGCGCGTCGGCGTAGTAAGGGTCGGGATCGGAGAAGGGATGTTCGGCCTCTGAGGTGGAAGGCGCGGCAGCGTTGGCCGACGAGGCGGAGCTGAAGGACGACGGAGGTGAAGAATCGAGTTCGGGCGCGACGAGCTTGACGATGTCCTTCGCGCCCTCGTCGTGCTCGAAGATGAGGGTACCGAGAATCTTGACGCCATGGGCGTGCGCGGCGCGGATCCAGTCGGCGGGCGGGCACGAGACGCGGTGATGAGAGAAGCTGGAAGAGGAAACCTCGTCAGCTTGGAGAGGCCGGCAAAGGGCAGTCAGACGCAGTACGCACTAGATGAAGGTGTCAATCAGGTTCCAGTGCTGAAAGGTGTATCCTCGCTCGTCTGGCCGCTCAACGTAGCCGCCCTGGCGATTGAGGTGGTCAGTCCACTTCAGCTCGAAGGGCAGCGTGAGAGTGGACGCACCTTGTAGTCATGACAGACAGCGATCTTGCCTCTGCACTTCCACTCGCGCTGATGCTCGCCGGCGCCGCAATACACGAAGGGCGGAAGTGGGGCAGCGAAGGCGTCGGCCGGCGGCGTCTCGCGTTGGAACCACGCGTCGAGCTCGTCGAGGCTGTCAAAGTGGTCTGGCTGCGCGGCGGAGGCGGCCGGAATGGGTCCAGCAGCAGGTGAGCGGGGCATCGTGAAGAGCGGGAGGCGAAGAGAGGAACTGGCGATTTGCTCGCTACTCTACTTCTCCTATACGGTCTCGACAACCAGGAACAGCAAAGCAATGCGAAATAGTACAGCGCCTCCCTCGTCGTCACCTACAATCAGAAGAGGGGGGTATCTACGCCTGCTGCTTCACAACGTCCTCGACGACCTTCTTCATCTCCTGAGGCGGCGGGATGCACATGGACGGCGGCAGGGGCTTCTCGAGCGGGGGGAGGAGGGCGGCAGAGGCGGCGCGCGAGTTTTGGATGAGGGTGGAGCTGCAACGGGAAAAACAGGGTCAGCAGAGAAGGAGGAAGAAGGGAACGAGGGGGCGCACTCCATGATGACGAGGGCGGCCATGGCCTCGACGATAGGGACGGCACTGTCGGCGGCGGAACCAGGTCAGCAAGGCGCAGGGTGAAAGGGAGAGAGGGAGGGATCGGCGCACCGAGGAACGACGCAAGGGTCGTGGCGCCCGCGGGTGGCAAGCACACCAGTCTCACCATTGTACTTGGCCGTCGCCTGCTCCTGCGAGATTGTTGCCGGAGACTTGAAAGCAATCCTGCGCGGGGAAGACTGTCAAACCGGGAAAAGGAGGACGGAGGGGCTGGGAGAAGCGCTAACGCACTTGAAGTAGATGTCCTCGCCGTTGCTGATACCGCCCTGGATGCCTCCACTCCTGTTCGTCTTCGTGCCGAGCTTGCCGTCCTCTTTCTTGATGAAGGCGTCGTTGTGCACCGACCCGGCGACCTCGGTACCCTTGAACCCGGAGCCGATCTCGAAGCCCTTGGTCGCGGGGATAGAGAGCATCGCGTGCGCGAGCTTGGCCTCGAGCTTGTCGAAGACGGGCTCGCCGAGGCCGACCGGGCAGTTGCGGATCACGCAGGTCACGGTGCCGCCGATCGAGTCGTTCTTCGACTTGGCCTCGACGATGCGCTGTAAGAGCGAAAAGCGTCAGGATGAGAACACATAAGTGCTCGAGGAAAGAACGCACCTCCTCCATCAGCTCAGCGGTCTCCTGGTGCGGGCAGCGAACCGTGTTCTCGTCGACCTGCTCGCGGGTGATAGTGCTGAGGAGCTTGAGGTAGTCCTCCGAGAGGAGGTCGTCGTCCGTGGAGGACTCGGGAAGGTGGACCTTGCCGACCGAGGAGACAAACGCGACAATCTCGACACCGTACGCCATCTTGAGGTAGCGCTCGGCGATGGTACCGGCAGCGACACGGCCTGCGGATAGTACTCGTGAGTAAGGGAAAGGAGGAGGACCAAGAAGAAGGACGCACCGATGGTCTCGCGAGCACTACTCCGTCCTCCTCCCGAGCTGGCCTTGATGCCGTACTTGAGGAGGTAGGTCCAGTCAGCGTGGGAAGGGCGCGGGTAGTGGTCGGTCTCGGTGTAGTCGTGCGGGCGCTGGTCCTTGTTCTTGACGAGGAGGCCGATGGGGGTGCCGAGGGTCACGCCCGCCTCAACGCCGGACTGGATGGCGACCGCGTCGGCCTCGTTGCGCTGTGGGGCCAGTCCGGTCAGTCGAGTGTGAGGGCAAGTGGAGAGAAAAGACGTACGGGAGTGGTAAGAGCGCTCTGGCCAGGACGGCGGCGGGTCATCTGGGGCTGGATGTCCTCGTCGGTGAGAGGCATGCCCTGTGCAGCGCGATGGGAGATGTGGATCAGCGGTCGGAACGAGGAGATGTACTGCACGTTGACTGGGCCCTGCAGGCAGCTCCAGCTGCCCCACCAGCTGCGATCGCTGTCCCTCCTGGTCCCGTCCAGAAAGTCGACCAAGGTCCGCTCTCTTGCGCCGGATGAGGTGAGAGAAGAGTACGCACGGGCGGGCAGCCATCGATGATGGCGCCGACGGAGGCGCAGTGGCTTTCGCCGTAGGTGGTGACGCGAAAGAGGGTGCCGAAGGTGCTCATGGCGGTCAGGGTGAGGGGACGGCGACGACGAGACGGAGAGGTTGCGGTGGTTCGCGAGGCGGGTGAGTGAGTAGCTGAGACTCTTTTTGTGCCCGTTCGAACGGAGCAGGAGCGGTGAGCGTGCGAGGACGAGCCAGAGTCGGCGAGTCGCCCTCTCTCTTCCCTTGACTACCTCTGCTACTCCTGCCCAACCACTCAGGCTGCCACACACGCTGTACCATCACCGTCGGCACCCTTCATCGCCACCCTTGCCCGTCCGACTCGCACCCCCCGAGGTCTGCTTGACGTCCACCCCTCGTCCTCCCGCTCCTCGCCGCCCTAAACCCGCTTCTCTCGCTGCTTACCTTCCGAGCAGCGCCGGCGGGCGTGCGAGTCACCTTCGACCCCTTACGAAGCGCACAAGCAACGCCGCCTTGCCGTCGTAGGGCTGCTTTCGCTTGCGGCTTCCTTCTCTCCAGTCACGGCTGCGCTTCCGCTTCGTGCACTCGTCCGCTGCCAAGAAAGGGCGACAATAGAGAATGTGTGCGGAGGCGCCCCGGGTTTGGCAGGCGCGTTCGGCGCCTTGCCTCAGTCGCATCGCTCTTTTTTCTTCGCCACGCTTTTCTGCCTTCGCCTTGCTCGCCGGGTTCCACCCCTGGCTGGACGCGCTCCTTCGCACGAGAGTCATCCTCGCATGCGGGTGTGTCTGCTTTCGCCAGACCAACAGCAGGGACGAGAGCAGACTCGCCAGCGAGGAGGGAAGGAAAAGACGAACGGCAGCGACTGCCCCCTCGCGCGCTGGCTTGCGCCTTGCCCGCTTGTGTACTTGCACAGCTACAGCTTAAACGCATGCTTTGCGTTAAAGTTGGCGAAAAGAGCCCACCACGCGACTTCCGTTCCCTCCTCCGCGGCCGCCTCCGCTCCCTGCTCCGCGCCTCTTTCCTGCCTTGCCCTCACTCCTGCCACTTTGCTCGCTGCTCCCATCCGCTCAACAGCACCGTCGGCGACATGTCAGCGTGCGTCCGGCTTCATCGCCCTTCCAGCGACGGAGAGCGCCTCGAAACTTCGGCGAAGGTTCGGCGAGCGAGGCAGCGCTGAGGCGGTGGTCGGGACAGGCAGCGAGACGCGGCGGGTGGACAATAGAGCGACTTGAGGGCGCTGAACGCGTCGCTGGGGCTGGTTGTGCCGTGTGAGGGTGAGGGAGGATCAGCGAGCAGAAGGAGGAGGAAGCGGTCGGGGAGCGGTCGCAGCGCGTCTTGTGCGCTGTGAGCTCGCTTGAGGGGGTTCAGAGGTGTCTACTGAGGTTGACAACGCCATACTGCGCAAGCTGGCGCCGGATAACCTCAGGCTGACCGTCTTCTTCCTCTTCCTCGCCGAAACAGGACCTACTCGGGCCCAACCGCCCTCCCGACTTCTTCTCGCGGCGACAACGGCAACCTGACGTTCAACATCTACGGCGCGTACCCCCTCATACCCCGGACCATGAAAACCGAGCCAACCCCTTCCTCCTCGAGCAGGTTACGACCCTCATCTCGCCCCGGCCATCGTTTTCATCATCTGTTTCGCACTCATCACTATCGCACAGGCCGTCCTGGTCGTCCGGAGCAGGATCTGGTGGATGAGTGTGCTGCTGGTCGGAGGAATTGGTGCGTTTCCTTCCTCTTCTTCCTCCTTTCCCTCGTGTAGCCCGCTCATCAGAACCGTTACTGGCTCCGCAGGCGAGATCCTCGGTTGGGCAGGTCGCCTCTGGGCCTGGGACAACCCTTACGACCTCAACGGTGCGCTTCCCGCGTCTTTCTCTTCTTCTTGCTTGCCCCGCAGCTCACCTTTCGCCTTCTGTCTTATTTCACAGCGTTCCTGCTTCAGATCTGCTGCCTCGTCATTGCCCCGTGCTTCTACAGCGCTACGGCGTACGGGCAACTCGGCATGATCGTCCGCTCCATCGGCGGGAGGTACTCACTCCTCAAGCCGTGGCTCTACCTCGCCATCTTCTGCACGGCCGACCTGATCGTGCGTCTTCACACTCCCTAATGCGTCGGAGCTTGTCCATCGAGGCATCCTGACACCCCTTCTTCTTTCAGGCCATCGTCGTTCAAGCCGTCGGAGGTGGTATGGCCGCCGTCGCGCTGGAGAACTCCGAGTCGTCCCAAACCGGAACCCACATCATGGTTTCTGGGATCGCGGTTCAGCTAGCTGCGTGCGTTCTCTTTCTTTCGCCTTTTTTGCCCACTCTCCTCCTCGCCGTGCCGTCTCTGCAAAGCCTGACCAAACCCATTTTCCTGCAGCATGGTCGCCTTCTGCATCCTCGGCCTCGACGTCTGGCGCCGCGCGCGCGCCGACCGGTCGTACCAGTCCCAGCCGCACCCGCAGCAGGGCCGGCTCGCGGTCGTCTCGTGGGGGCTCGTCGTCGCGAGCTTTTGGATCCTCCTTCGGTGCTGCTACCGCGTCGCCGAGCTCGCCGAGGGCTGGAGCGGGTACTTGATCACGCACGAGGTCTAGTGCGTCCTCTCTCTCTCTTCTCCTCCTCCGAGCATTGCTCCTGACCTGTTCTTTCTTGCCGCGCCACAGCTTCTGCGTCCTCGACTCGATGGCGATGGTCTTCTGCCAGCTCGCGTTCTGCTTCTCGTGGCCTAACAACGAGAAGAGCTTCCGCTCCGGCGCGGACGAGGCGCTGCCGACCGTGCGGACCTCGGAGGAGTCGGCGGCGAGGACGGAGAAGGTGCAGCAGGCGTAGGCGGCAGTACAGCGTGTAGAGAGGGACAAGAAGGTAGAAGGACGAAGGAGAGGCGGACAGTCAAATCTTTTAGTTCCTGTAGATATCTATTCTTCCCTTGCTTTCTACCTTATTTCCCTTCTTCCCTCTGTGGGCTAATCAGACTAGGTAATCAGTCTCTCAGAAGCGCACAGAGAGGTCAGAAAAACGAAATGCTACATTGCTTTGCTCCTCCATGCTCCATGCTGGGGGAAGAAAAGGCGGAAGAGAAAGAAACAGCGACGACAACCGTAACGGCCGTTTGTTACGCCCGATCGACCTTCGCCGGGTCGACCGCGTCCGCCTTCGCCGGCCCGTCGTTCCTCGTGAGCGACAGCTTGACCTGCGCCTTGACCTGCTCGCGCTTCTTCTTCTCGTCCTCCTCCTGCTTGAACGGGCTCTCGAGCGCCTCGCGCACGAGCGCGAGCCACGGCTCGAGCTTGGGGTCGAGCGGCGCGGCCGGGTCCTTCATCTTGCGCTGGAAGAGCTGCGTCCACTTCTCGCGCAGGAGCTTGAGGGCGAGGAGCGTCTGCGGGTCGTAGAGGCGCGTGCGGATCTTGCGGTCGACGGTGAGCGAGTGGGCGGGGAGCTGTGCGCAGAGCCAGGAGATAGATCAGCACGAGCGATCTAGAGAGGGCTCGAGTGGAAGAAGGCAAGAACCTGACGCACCTGAAAATCGGCGTTGCCGCAAAGGAGGTAGACCGCGCGCTCGTCGACGGCGCCCGACTCCCAGATGTATAGGCGCTTGGTGTGCATCGCGGTGAAGAAGGTGGCGAAGCGCGTGCCGAAGGGGTCGTTGCTCCTCCGGCCAGGCGAGAAGTTGACGCTCGACGGGTGGATCGCCGCCGGGGCGCTGTTCGCGAGCGT
Organism: Rhodosporidiobolus sp. SP3-3/4; assembly: GCA_029873605.1. NCBI lineage: Eukaryota > Fungi > Basidiomycota > Microbotryomycetes > Sporidiobolales > Sporidiobolaceae > Rhodosporidiobolus > Rhodosporidiobolus sp. SP3-3/4. Next base: position 161,806 of record JAQJIZ010000005.1, read on the forward strand.
CTTGAGCGCGCCGGTTTGCTGGTCGACAGTGACGAGCTTGGGGTACATGGCCGCTGCGAGGCAGGCCATGACGGCGCGCGGGTCCTTCGAGTGCGTGTCGAGCTCGGCGGGCACGCGGGTGAACTTGGTGCGCGACTTGCCGTACCGGACCGAAGTGAGCTGGCGGCGCTCCGAATTCGAGACGTTGACGAAACCAGCGTCAACGAGGAAGGAGAAGAACTGCTGGCGGAGCTCCTCGATCGCCTGCAAGTTCTGGAGGGACAGGAAGCTCTTCTGCTCGGGGCAGAACAGGTCAGAACGTGCTCGAACCGGTGGGAAGGGCCAGAACGTACGCGGATGAACTGGTGCTCGTAGTTGTTCGAGCAGGCATCGCGCCACGAGCAGTAGGCGTTGTAGAGGGCGAGGAAGTCGGAGGGGTAGTTGTCTGGGCGGAAACCACGCTTGACGGCGTCGGCTTCGGCTTCGCGGCCGAAGGGCGTGAGGAAGGGCGACTTGCTGTTGAGCGCGGCCTATGGGAGAAAAAGGAGATGATGAGCACGAGGAAGAATGGGGCAGAAGTGGACAAAACGCACGGTGATGGTGAGCGCCGCGTCGAGGCAGTTGAAGATGCACGACATGATCAGAAAGAGGCCGAGGTGGACGTCCATGGGCAGTGCGGCGAGAATCTTGCCAAGGTGAGTGATCTCCTGGCTGGGCGTGAGCGCCTTGACCTCGATGAGGGCGCTCACGGCGCGCTCGATGTTGACCAGCGTCGGAGGGTCGAGCGCCTTGGTGAGCGTGTCCTGGATCGACTGCGTGCCGATGTTCATGATCTTGATGCGGAGGGCGAGGTCTTGCAGCGAGAGACGGGTCATCTCGGCCTGAGGGTGCTCTTGCATCTGCAAGACGGGAAGTGCAAAGTCAGTCACATAGTCCCAGAAGAGAACAATACGAAGAGAACGCACGTAGTTGTCATGACGATGCTTGGTGAAGAGGTGGAAAGCGACACCCTCGCGGACACGGCCGGCACGACCGCGACGCTGCGCAGCGTTCGACTGGGCGACGAAGGTCTCGACAAGGCGGCTGATCTGGCGCTTCTCGTCGTACCTGCGCCAAGGACAAGTCAGCATGGCCTCAGAAGGAAGAGCACAGCAAACACGCACCTCATCTCGCGGTGCTTGCCGCTGTCGATGACGGCCGTGATGTCGGGGATGGTAACACCCGTCTCGGCGATGTTGGTCGAGATGACGATCTTGCGAATGCCGGGCCTGGGGACATTGAAGACCAGCCCCTGGTTCTCGTTCGAGATGGTCGAGTGGAGCGGGAGGATGAGGAACTGGTTGCTCCCGAAGGCATTGTGCGCCTCGAGGATGTCGCTCAGGCGGCGGATGGATTCGAGGGAGGGGAGGAAGATGAGGATCGCGCTCGAGAACGGGACCAGGTCGGGGCGGTAGAAACACAGGTTCTCAAGCAGCGTGACGATCAGGTCGTAGTTGATCGCGTGTTGATCCATGCAGTCGAGCGTAATGCGACTCTGCTTGCTGATTAGTGTCTGAGTGACCTCGGACGACACAGTCGGGAGGTCATCCTCGTCTTCATCGTCGAGCGGGATGTCGTCGACCTTGCGCTTGGCACCGTAAGCTGCGACAGGACGCGTTAGTGACTATGCGAAGGAAATGGTAGAGGTGAGAGAGAGGCTCACTGCGCTTGTTGCGAGCAACGTAAGGCGAATCCGAGTTGGGGTCCAACCGGTAGCGAGTGAGCTCGACGACGTCCTCGAGGTAGTACGGCGTGACGGGGAAGGTACGACCGGGAACGCGAACAACGGGGCAGCCGCCCATGTAGTCGGCGATCTTCTCGGCACTGCAAGGGGGAAGGGTGAGGAAAAGAAGGGAGAGAAAGAGACGAGGGCGACGTACTCGACGGTAGCGGACATGAGGATGACCCTGCAGAGATGAGGGTCAGTTCAAGCCGCGCGAGGAAACGAAAGCGAGACAGGCGTACTTAAGGTCCTTCCTGACCTCGAGGATCTCGCGGAGGACGATGAGGAGGAAGTCGGAGTCGATCGAGCGCTCGTGCACCTCATCGATGATGATGTGCGTTACGTCCGCGAGCGACTCCTTGCCCTCGAGCATGCGGAGGACGATACCCTGTTCCGCTTGTCCTGATCAGCCTCGTTCGAGGTGAGGAGAGGAAAGGCAGAGGGGGAACGCACAGTCGTCGCATAGCAAATCCTCGTCGACGCGCTCGTCGCCGAGTCGAGCCTGATCGAGTATCCGACGAACGAGTTCCTGGTGCCGCACGCGTTGGGCGGCTCGCCCAGCTCGGTCGAGACGCGCTGCGCGAGCGAGATGGCCGAAATACGCCTGGGCTCGGTGCAGAAGATCTTGACGTCGCGCCCGAGGCGCATGTCGTGCTCGAGGATGAACGAGGGGACTTGGGTCGATTTGCCGCTGCGAGGAGAAGCAGGGTTAGTAGGTACGCGATGGACAGAGACTGAGGGCGAGCGCACCATCCGGTCTCACCGCACAGGACGATGCACTGAGAGTCCTCGATGGCGGTCATGATCGCGGAGCGGTACGCCGCAATGGGCAGGTTGGCGCGTTGACGCTGGTCCGCAAAACGAGTCAGTCTTGCGTTGTCCCTTTGGGCGAGAAGGGGCGGAGAGACGTACGAGCATCTCCTGATACGTCGGCCAGCTCTGGCGCTGGTACATCTCGTTCATGAGGCGCTCGGCGACCTCGGGCGAGGTCTCCTTGCGGCCGACGATGCCGCTGTCCTCGACGACGACCTTCTCGCCCTTGGCGGCGCGCTGGTCCTGCTCGTGCTCGCCCTGATCAGTGTCTGATCAGAAGAAGGAAGGGGAGGAAAAGAAGACGCACCCGGCTCGGCGGCTCCTGGCACCTCGGCTCAGCAATAGCTTTCCAAACCCTCAGCTTCGCCCTGTACTCCTCCTCGTCCTCGGCCTTCCTCTTCTCGACGAGCTCGTCCCACAGGTCGCGGAATACGGTCGGCAGCGCCTTGTTGACCTGCAAGCCCGAGCCCTCCTTGCTGCTCGCCACGGCGTGCAGCGCGACGGTCGCGACGTAGTTGTACGCCTGCGCCTGGTCGCCGCACGCGATGTCGTCCATCACGAACGTCTGGCTCCGGCCGGACGTCGCGCTCGGCTCTTCGGCCGGGGCGGCGCCGCCGCCAGCGGCGCTCCATCCGCTGCCGCTCCAGCGGATCGTCACGCTCGCGCGGACGGCGCGCGAGCGCGAGACGACGGAGAAGACGACCGTGCCGTACTTGTCGAGCTTGCGGACCGTCTCCTCGAGCGACGTCTTGGGCGTCTTGCCCGAGAAGTGCTTCGGGAGCGACATGTCCCGCACGGGGATGACCGTGCCTTGCTTGGTCACCTCCTGCGCCTCGGCGGCACCGGCAGCGGGCTCGTCGAGGAGGTTGCCGAAGAGGTCGCCTCCCTCGTCATCGTCGCCGTTCTTGGAGGGAGAAGGCGGCGAGGTGCCGTTCGTCGAGGGCGTCGACGAGATCTCGGCGGCCGGAGCGAGGCCGTTCGCGCCAGCAGGGGTGGCGGAAGACGACGACGAAGAAGACGTGCCGGAGGGGAAGCCGGGAAAAACGGAGTCGAGGGTCGTGCCGTTCAGGCGGGCGGCGAGCTGCGCCGCATCGAGCTTGGTGCGCTCCTCGCGGTAGAGTTTCTCTGCACCGGATCAAGCAAGGACATCATCAGTACCGCCTGTGAGAGCGCGACCGACGAAAGGCCCAGTCAACGCACCAGCGTCCGATTTCCTGAACGTGTACTCCCCCTCGATCTCCTTGATCTTGCCCTTGAGCACGTCGCCCTTCGCCTCCATCCACATCTCCTCCTCCCTGCCGAGCGGGCCCGCGCCCTTGCGGTCGCCCTTGCCCTTCGTCGCCCTCTTGTGCGCCGCCTGCGCGCGCTGGATCTCGGACAGCTGCAGCTTGAGCGACGCGTACTTGGCGTTCGCGTCGGGGAGCTCCGAGCCCGCGTCCGAGTCCGAGTCCGAGTCGCTGTCCGAGTCGGCCGAGGCGAAGAAGCCCTTCTTCTGCTTCTCCTTGGCGGCCTTGGGGGAGGACGACGACTCGGAGGGCGTCGGGGGAGCGAGCTGCTTGTCGAGCTCGGCCTCGTACGCGAGAATGCGTGCGCGGAGGGACTGCTGCTCCGTCGCGCCGGTCTCGAGCGCGCCGTTGGTGGCGCCGGCGGCCCCGTTCGCAGTGGCGGACCGGCTCCTCGGGCTCGGGCTGGCGGGCGATGCGACCGCCGCGGGCGCGAGCGAGGCGGACGAGGTGGCCTGCTTGGGCGAGTTGCCGGCCTTGGGGGTCGGAGGGACGGACTCGACGACGTCGGGCTCGACAGGGGCGAGAGGGCCTTCGCAGTTGAGCTCGGAGGGATCGCAGCGGAGGAAGAGCTGTCGTGTGCACCAGTGTGAGAAAGGGAGGAAGGTGAAGAGTGGGCAGCGAAAGAAGGGAGACGCACCCAATTCATGCACTCGTCCAGGTCAAGGACTTTGACCGCCTTCAGGCACTCCTCGATGCGCTCAGCCGTAAACCCGAGCTGCTCGAGGATGCCGTACAGCGTCGCGACCTTGGCGATGACCTTGTCCTCCGTCTCGTAGAGCGGCTGCGGCGCTTCGTCCTTGACTTCTGAGAGCGCGAGCTCGAGGACGCGACGTTGCTGCGAGGAGGACGTAAGAGGGTGAGTTTAGAAGAGCGAGAGAGGGTGTAGCGGGGAGAGACGCACGAGGTCGAAGTCGTTCGCGCCGAACGAGTAGCCGGGCATGGTCTTGGAGATGCGGCGCTCGTATTCGATGACCTGCGCGTGGTCGCCAGAGCGTATGCTCAGTTTCGGGAACAGTAGATGAGAGGAAAGGTACGGGGCAGAGAACGCACCTTGACGACCCTCGAGATCTCCTTGTCGCACCCCGGCCTGATCCTCTCCGCAAGCGCCTGCAGCTCCTGCCTCTCAACCGCCTCAGGGTCCCACTCGTCCTCCTTCTTCGCGCCCTCCTGGCCCTCCCCGCCCTCCTTCCCGTCCTTACCCTCGCGGCCCAGCCCGTTCACCTCCTTCTCCGCCCCGTTCGCGCCCTTGTCGGCGTCGGCGTCGCCGTCCGCAGGGTCAGCGGCAAGGGCAGCGTCCGCCTCGGGGTCCTTCTTGCGCGGGACGGAGGTGGTCGCGAAGCCGCGTTGGGCGCCGAGGGCCTTTTTCTTCTTGGCGGCGCTCTTCTTGGGAGGCATCTCGGGTCGTCGTCGGGGGCTCTTAGGCTACTTGTGCGTCGACGGGAATGAACCAAGGAAGATGGGTCGAAGGGGGGTGATGCCGCGCCTCGCTCGGGTCGAGAGAGGGGAGAGGGGAGGGAGGGGACGAAGGTGCGCGCGCGGTGCTACTTGACGCTGCCGCCGCCTGCTGCTGCTGCTGCTGATTCCGACTGGTTGACCGATGAAAGGGACGCCGCCCTGTTGCTAGCCGCTATCGCTGTCTGCTGCCTTGCTCGTCGAGTCGGACGCCGCTGCTCAAACTGAGAATGACGCGCCTGATCCGCTCCGGGGCGAGTGTAGGTGGTGTTGCAGTGCTCGAGTGTGGCTGCTGAGCTGTGTCGGCGCTTATCTAGCGGTGGCGGAGAGAAAGTCGCGAGTGAAAAGGCGGAGGCGGTGAGAGAGGGTGAAAGGGAACCAGGAAGAGCGGGAGGAGCGAAGGTGCGCCGGTCGAGTGGGCTGGTGAGCTGGTGCGGTGTGTGTGGGTGCTCGTACAGACCAGCGGGAGGTGGTGAAGTAAGAGGAGAAGCTGCTTCGTTTGGTCGAGCAAGACCACCGGTGTCCTCCCTTCCACCCCGCTTGAACACGCTTAAGACCGCTTGAACTCACTCGCAGCACCCCACCAGCACCCTCCACCACCCACCTCAGCCAGCTACGCCATCTGCGCCTCCTCCCCCTCGTCCACCCCACCTCGTCCTCACCTCGCCTCAACCGCTCACCCACCTCGGAAGCGGCCAATTCGCACAAACGCAACACCGTCAGGACACACAACCCGTGCCGAATCAGCCCGTTCAGCAGCCCAAGAACAACCTCCCACCGTCCCACCTCGCCCGCTCGTCGCGACAGCCATGGCACCCAAGACCGCCGAAGAGCTCCATGCCCTCTCCCATCCCCGCAGCAAGCGCTCGTACAAGGAGGTCAACTGGTCAGCACACCCTCCACCCCTCCAGCCTTGCTGCAGGATTGACCCGCTTGTTCTCCTCTCGCAGGGCCATCAAGAAGCTTGACGCCGAGCCGCTCCTCCGCCACGACATCCAGTGGCAGGTCCTCGAGGAGATCTTTGCCGACCGGACCTTCCGCTTCACCGCGCCGGTAGACCAGGTGCGTCTAGCCGCTTTTCCCCTTTCCTCCCTTTGCCTTTCTCGACTTGACACCCTCTCCGCCTCCTTCTCCTCGCAGAACTCGCCTCCGACCGAGCCGATCTACCTCAACTTCGACCAGCTGTACCTCGAGGCGATCCTCTCGTCCATGAAGACGACGCAGAACATCCGCCAGAAGCTCATCTCGAACCCCAAGTTTGCGATGAACTACTGCAAGCTGTGCTTGCTCGTCAACGTCGGGAGGGTCAACACGACGCTTGCCTGTGCGTTCATGTTGATCCCTTCGTCCCATGAGGCACTGAAACTGACCGTTTGCACCTTTGATGCCGTCCCCCTCCCCCTGATCCGCCGCACCCCCCTTCCCCCTGCCGCATCACAGTCTACGCCAACATGAAGACCGCCCTCCGCACCTACCACCCCGTCCCTTCCCTCCAGACCGAAGAGGTCTCGCAGAAGGAGATGTCGGACGCGCCGCGCATCAAGGGCATGCTCAAGGCCGCGTACCTCGACTGGGAGGCCAACAACCAGCCGACGTCCTTGCAGGCCGTCGCGGCGAAGGCGGCGAGTGGGGAGGTGCAGAGGGGCCCGCCGACAACGGTCATCGAAGCGATCTTCTTGATGTTCAACGAGGCGGGGGTGCGGTCTTCTCCTTCCTCCCTCTGCTGCCTCATGACACTGACTCCTCTTCGACGGCGGGTGCAGTGGGTGAGCGAGAAGTACTTCCCCGAAGGCTACGACCTGTGGGACATCTTCTTCCCCTCCGAGTGCGCCTTCTCCCCTGCTTCTACACCAAACCCAGCCACTCACTTCTTCCTTTGATCCCTCCCTCGCAGCATGCCCGCCCGCCCCCGCGCCCACGCCTTCCTCACCGTCATCCACCACATCCTCGAATCGCGCACCTTCCTCTCCGACTTTACGCACCCCGCGCCCGTCGCGCTCACCCCGCCCGTCGCGCTCTCGCGCGGGCCCGCCGACCCGCCAGAGAACGTCGACCCGCCCGAGGAGCTCGAGTTTGCGGCGCAGATGCAGGCCGTCAGGGCGGGGGTCGTCAAGACGGTACCGGCGATTCAGAAGAAGGAGGAGGAGGCAAGGGAGCGGATGGCCAAGACGAAGGAGAAGGAGGATGCGGTGCAGGCTGGTGCGTCTGAGCCGCTCACCTCGCCTTACCTCGCTCGATCGGATGGTCCGGCAGAATGGGGATAGGCTTGTTCAGCTTCTCACGGGCTTGTCTGCTGCACAGGAACACCGTCCGCCAAGCGCCTTAAAACCGAGTCTCACGCGCCCGCCGCCGTCCCACTTGTCAAGCCCAAGCTGTCCTACGCCAAGCAGGTCCACCAGCAGCAAATGGTGGGCGTCGTTCCGGGTGCGTTTCCCTCACCCTTCTTTTCCTGCTTGTGATAAGAGACGGATATCTTGATTGAAATACGCGCGCAGAGATCCTCCCGCCTGGATGGCAAGATGAGAACTGGGACTCGGACGTGCCGAGCCGGTCGGGGCTTTCTGGTGCGTTCTCCATGGTCCCTCTCCGCCCTTCGTCTCGCGCATAGGGCTGACTAGCCATGATCTGCTCTCGACTGCACAGTCACCTGGCAGAACGTCAAACGCGACCTGCTCGAGAACCGCGACCCGGACTACGACTCGGACGAGGAGGGCGCGTGGCCATTCGACCTGCTCCGTACGTCTCCTCCCCTCTTCGTCCACCTCCTTTCGCCATCTAATTCTCCTCGAATGTGTCGTCTGTCGGTCTTCGTCCCCGTGCAGTTCGCCGCCAAACGCTGCTCACCCTCAACCCCTCGACCGGCCGCCTCGCGCCCGCACGAAGCTTTGCCGAGTACCCCGAGCTGCAGCGCCGCAAAGCAGCGGGGGAGCAGCTCACGCAGGTGCTGATCAAGGAGGAGCAGGACGTCGCCAATCTGGGCGGAGGGGCAGAGGGGTATGCGGCGAGCGAGATGGGCGAGGAGTAGCGAGCGAAGTCGGTGGGCTTTTTGTAGCTTCTCTCGACAGGTAGTCAGGCTTGTTGTAGCTGTACAGCCTCGCTTTTCTCGCTGGTCTTCTGCCCCCCGAGGCTCCTTTTCTCGCCTTCCACCGCCTTCGCAAGACCCGTCAGCTCGCTTTCGGCCCCACTTCCACCTCGCTCTCTCTCTCCTTCTTGCCCCTCGCGCGGTCAAGACGATGCACTCCGACGGCGACAACTACCTCTCGCCCGTGCCCTACCACGGCGTCCCCTCTTCCTTCTTCCACTACCTCGCCCCTCTGCGCGCGCCCGAACCGCTCCTCCTCCCGATCCCGATCCCGCCGCCGCGGAACCGGGACAAGCACGGCAGCCTGGTGTGGAACGCCGCGATCCTGCTCGCGGACAGGCTCGCTTGCGGGGAGGAAGAGGTCGAGAAGAAGAGGGTGCTCGAGGTCGGATGCGGGCTGGGACTGCCTGGGATTGTGGCGGCCAGGATGGGGGCGGAGAAGGTGCGTCCCCGTTTCTACGCCCTGACAGAAAAGCGAGAAACTGACAAGACGAGGTCGAGAATATTCAGGTCGTCCTGTCCGACTACGACGACCTCGCCGTTCTCGCCGACGCTTCTCGCGCAGTGAACGAGGCGCTCCTTCCACCCTACCGCAAAAGCGTAGAGGTCGTCGGTCATACTTGGGGAGAGAACATCCAAGCGCTCCTCCGGTGCGCCTCATTCTCCTTTTTTCTGTTTGGCTTTTCTCCCCGGCTTGACCTCCTCCCGCCTCACAGTGCCTGTCCCGCCTACGACCTCATCCTTGTTGCCGACTGCGTCTGGGAGGCTTCACTTCACCAGCCTCTTATCCGCTCTCTCTCCGCCCTGCTCGCCTCGTCCCCCTCAGCAACCATCCTCTTCGCCGCAGGCTTCCACACCGGTCGGCACACCGTCGCAGCGTTCCTCGCTGCTGCGGAAGAGGCGGGGCTGCAGCCGTTTGAGAAGGAGGAGTGGAAGGAAGTAAGCGTTGAGGGGAGGGAGAAGAAGTGGGACTGGGAGAAGGAGGAGCTCAGATGGAAAGCAGGCGGGAAGATGCAGGAGGATAGGCAGGAAGAGCGGGCGAGGTGGACGCTGTACGGGAAGCTGGGCAAGAAGAGCTGAGTTGCCTCCCGTTGGCTCGAAGGAAGCGAGAGCGAAGAGTAGGAAAAGCCCGCTTGGCTCATGCCCGTCCGCGGATAACCTCAAAGCTGAGCTAAGTTTGGACGAGGGTATATACAACCAGAGAACGGGGGTCTACGTGCAGTCGTCGGAGTCTACATGATCGGCGGCAGGGAAAGAGCGAGGACAACCCTGAAAATCAGAAGGGACAGCCTGCGCCGAGGTACATCCTGATGGCGGACGGCGGGACGTTGATGATTCGGCCAGGGATTGTCTCGCTGTTGAGGCGTTTGTGCGCTTCGTATCTGCAGGCAAGAGTAGGTCAGTCAGGTCGGAGGGATGAAAAGGGCGAAAAAGGGATGGGCGAAAACGGGCATGCGACGGGAAAAGGGTCGCAAATACAGCAGCGTACCGATGGCAGCCTCCGAATGCAAAGTAGTACTGCTGGCCGTCCGGTGCAACCGTCCTTAGCACCTCGATTGGCGTGAAGTCGTCTCCCTTCTGCTCGGGGCGGGCGAACAAGTCCTGTCAATAGCTCCCGACAAACGAGGCGAAGGAGAAGAAGCGCACCTTGATGTCCTCCATGAACCGCTCGACCTTGCTCTGGTCCAGCTCTGACGGCAGCGGACGGTTGATGACCTTCATCGGCACCTGCACCGTCGGCGCATCGGGCGTGGCGAATTTGCTGAAGTTGACGTGTGCGGCCATGTGGTGTGCCCCCTTTCGCTTCGAGTGGGTGGAAGGAGGGAGAGAGGCGAAGGCTCGGTCTCGTCGACTTGGGGGAGCGGGCGAGGTCGGGGTTTGGAGGTGAGTTTGTAAGGCTGAGTGAGCAGCGGCAGAAGTGAGGAGGCGGGGGGGGCACGAGGTGGGAGACGGAAGCGGACGAAGCGGGAGGAGGGGAGCGCGAGATCGCGAGAAGAGGAGGAAGAGGCGGAGGAGGAAGAAAGACCGGCCTAACAAGCACATATACGCAAACGCTGAACCTGCCAACAACAAAGCGGCTTGGAACAGTCGGCAGTTCATTGGGCTCATACCGCTCTCGAGCGTAGTGACCCAAGAGTCCCTGGATCGAGACCAGGAGCCGCTATGTTTTTGCGCCTTTTTGCTTTTGCACTTTCTGCTCGATTTGCTCTCGGTGTTGCTGCTCACGCTTGAGCACTACCGTCTCGACACCTGTAGGACTGCGTCAACTTGCTCTGCACCAGGAGAACAGACTTTCCACTGCCTCTTCCCCTTTCTGACTCCCCCTCTATGCTGACACCCTTTGCTACAGGCGCGTCCTTCCTCTGCCATACAGCATCATGTAGCGTGGACAGCATCATGCCAGACGTAAGCCTCTGCACCGCTCAGCTTGCGGGTGAGAACGGCGGGGCGAGGGAACCTGGTTGACACTCCTCAAGCGACTGCTCGCGCTCGCCATTCTCGCTCATCTCGACCTTGAATCTACACAGTCTGCGCCGTCCCGTTGCCCACCTCGGCCTGCTCCTTCGCCTTGACCTCGCGCGCGTAACGCCAGAACTCGTGAAAGATGCTTCCGCCATCCGAGATGTCGTGGTCGTTGAAGTGCACTTCGATGCCACACGCCTCGCACGCAGAGCACAGCTTTGCGGTGGCCGAATGGTCGTACGGCTTTAGGCTGGGAAGCTCGGCGGGAGAGCAGGTGGCGGGCAGGAAGATGGCGGGAATGAGAGAGTTGGCCGGGTTGTTTGAGCGTAGGTGCAACGCGAGATTGGTGAAGTCGTAGAACTGAACTTTGGGGAGGTATCGCGGAGCGTGAGGGTATAGGTCGAGCGTGCCGCGCCTCGAGCTGTGGATGCTGGTGAGCGGGTAGAGGACATGGCTAGGCGGAATGTTCTGGGTGAGTTGGTGGTGCTGTACAGCAGCGGTAGTGTGCCAGACGAAGGCGTCGAGCTGGCGGACGATTGCATCGTCGAACGGGCGAGCATCGGCGATGAGGAGTCGGAGGGACGGGAAGGTGTCTCTGCAGACGAAGGCGCGGTTCGACGTACTCATGGGTTTGGTGAGGTAGAGAAGTTCGGAGACACGAGGTAGGCGAGGCTTCCAGCCCGTGATCGAGCACTCGTCGAGAAAGAGAGACTCGAGGTCTTCCGGGACAGGATGGTCAGCTCACTTTGGCAAAGGTACAAGGGAAGGGAACGTACTGGGCAAGTCTCCCAAGCCCCCATCGCCGATGAAGTGCATGTCACGCAGATAAAGGCGTCGCATCGCTCCACAGCGAGGCAGACACCGTGAAAGCGAGTGAACTGGTCCAATCGAGACCACGTAGAGGCTGAACACGGCTTGCGCCGGGCGTGCGCAGCTCTTGAAGCGGTCGTAGTGCGCTGTGCCGTAGAGGCGGACCGCCTCGCCGAGAATCGGTTGAGCCAGATTGCGCAACGAGCGCGAGACGAGGCAGAGATTGCGGAGGATTCGCTGGCGATGGCAGTAGGAACCGTGGTCGTGCCCGTCAGGTAACGAAAGGCGGAGGATGCGCTCGACGAGCTCGACGGGAAGGGTGAGGAGCATGTCGAGAGGGGAGGAGATGAGGAGGACGAGGAGGACGACGACGACGACGAGGGGCGGCGAGCGGTGGTTTCAGAGAGGTTGCGCTGGGTAGTGTGACTGCTCTAAGCGTGTGGGGTCTTCCGAACTAGCGGTGTGAGCGGGAGGAGATCCCTCCTTCTCCTCCTTCCTCTATCCTTGTCCTCCTCCTTCCGCTCGACTCAAGCTCTCTCGGCTCAAACTCGCTCGTGCAGCTGCTCGAGGACTCCTCACCGTCTCTACTCGACCACTCCACCCACTCACACGATGCCTTCTCGTCTTCTTCCCGAACTCCTCCTCCCCATCTTCCGCTTCGCCGCCCCGCTCGATATCGGCGGCAACTGGAGCGACACGACGTACAAGGAGCGCAGAGTCACCCTCAGAGCACTCTGCCTGGTGAACCGGCAGTTCTGTGCCCTCGCTCAGCCGATGCTCCCCGAGGTCTTCGAGGCGACAAAGGCGGATGCGATCAACGTGCTCAAGACGAAGCAGAGCGAGCGCTCTTTCGGCGAGATGGTCAAGAAGCTCTTGATCACATGCCCGAGCGACCCTGCAACGACGGAGGAGATCAAGCGGGTTCCGCCAATCGTCAAGGTCTGCACCGCTGTCGAGGACGCTCGCTTCTGGAACTGCCAGAACCTTCATCTACCCGCCATTGCCGCTCTTAGGCGTGCGCTCTCCTGACTTTCCGCTCCCCCGTACACTCAAAGGCTGACGCTCTTCCCACAGGCCTCAGGTATCTCGTCCTCACCGACTGCAGCTGGCGAAGCCCGGCACTGCCTGTCTTTCCTCTCCTGGTCGATTTCTCCATGTGGGACTGCATGCTTCCTGTGGACGCCTACTGCGACCTCCTCACTGCCACTCACTTCCCTAACCTCCTCACGCTCGGCCTCGGCCGCATCACGATCTCCGACTTCGGCGAGTACGACCGCCCGCCCAACCTCGACCCTGCGCTCGCTACCCGTCTGGACGTCCTCATGACCACGAACGACGACCCTACCTGGGGCTTGTACTCCTACTCGCAATACCCTGAAGTCCTTGGCGCTCGCCTCGTCGTCCAACGCTTCCCGCCGGCGCACGAGACCGATAAGTTCGACGGTTACGACTTCGCCTTCGCCCGGTTCGACGGTATGACCATGCTCTTCCACGAAGCCTTCGACGTCGTCCGCCTCTACCTCAAGTCTTGCTCGAACCTCCGCGCCATCCAGCTTCCCTCCTACTTCCATCCGGCCAAGGTGACCGACCCGGTTCTGCAGCAAGCCAGCCAGCGTTTCCTCGAGCTGTGTCGCGGCAGAGCCATCCACATCGTCTGGGCCGAACCGGGTCCGTACGACTTCAACTCGCTCGTCTCGCCCGAACTAGCGGATTGGGCAGCCGAGGAGCGCGCTCGCAAGGCGGTCGAGGGCGCGGCGAACGGGGGGTAAGCAGGACCAGGGCGTGGGGGTTGAAGTGCACGCTTGAGTTGATAAACGAGATCGGCGGCGCTTGAACGAGGGTTTCGCTACCCTTTCCACTTCTTCCTATGCTGCCGAGTGAGCGAGCGAGACGTGATTGTGCGAGAGCGCTGGGTACTGCTAGTCTTGCTTTCGGTCTCGTTTCTACGGCTTCTTCGGCTCAAAAAGTGTGTTCCGTCGAGTCCTTCCCGCCCGCCGCCGTTGCCGACGAGCCCGCCGAGACCGCTGCGCATCCACCCAGCAACGTCGGTCAGCGTGTGCATCTCGGAAGAGACAAGATGGACCATGAAAAGGCGCTGAAAGACGCACCGTTGAGCACCCGGTCGCTGTAGCTGGCGCCGGACCACTTCTGGTGCGTGAAGACGTCGCAGCCAATGTCCTTCTCCTTCTTCTGGATCAGCTCGACGTACGCGAGCATGCCGTCCGCCTTGAAGCGGGCGGAGAGCTCGGCTGTGCGCGGGCTCGATTGCTTTCATCAGCGCAAGCTCCTGAAGAAGGGGCAAGACGAGAAAGTAAGGGAGATGAAGCGCACCGGTAGTGACGGCGGTGCTGTGCAGCCCGGCGAGCGAGATGAGCTGGAGGACGAAGCCCTCCTTGGCGAGGTCCCAGACGAACGACTTGAGCTGCGCGTCCGAGAAGCCGTGCGCGGACCAATTGAACGAGGGTGAGAGGTTGTAGACGAGCCATCTGTGACCAGCGGAGAGAGCGGAGAGAGAAGACAGGAAGAGGGGGGATAACGACGAGGGAAGGGCACGTCAGTCGAGAGAAAAAGGCAACAAGCGAGAGGACTGGAACGAGGACGCACTTTCCGGGGTGGTGACTCCGGATGGTGCGCGCAAAGTCCTGGGCCTGCTTAAGGTCCGGCGCCTTCGTCTCGAGCCAGAGCAGGTCGGCAACGTCGGCGAAGGCGAGGGTGCGCTTCATCGCAGCCTGTTCTCCAAGCTCTGTCAGCACCTACTTGTCTCCCGTACCACGAGCGTAGAAAGGAAAGAAGAGCGGGGGAAACGACGCACCGCCATCCCGCCCCGGTAGTGATAGTACCCCTCCTTCGTCCTCGGCAGGTCCCAGTCCCAGCCGACCTCCTCGCCCGCAATCTCCTTGGCAACCTCGCGCGCCTCGCGGTTTGACAGCGAAGCGCCGGCGACGCGCTCCTGGTAGAGGGAGAACTTGGACGACGCGTCCGAGGAGGAGAAGCGGCGGGAGAGGTGGTTTTGGACGGCTGAGGGTTGGCAAAGGTCAGCACGAGAGCAGGAAACGCAGAGGGTAGCGAGGAGACGCACCCTCGTCAAATGTGACCAGCTTGACGCCCTTCATCCAGTCGGCCTCGATCTGGTCAATCTCCTCGCCGCTCTTCCCGCTCAGCCCAGCATGCATGATCTCGTCCGCGAGCGCCTTCCTCGGGCCCTCGAACGTCTCGACGCCGAGCACGAATTCGTGGTCGCGCGCGTCGGCGGTGCTCGAGAGCAGCTTGGCGCTCTCGGCGTCGGTGCGCGCGATGGCGAGCGTCTCGAGGCCCATGATGTCCCACTGCATGCGCGCGGCGACGAGGCGCGAGATGTGCTCCGAGATGGGGACGAGGACCTTGCCCGCTTGGTGGCCGCACTTCTTGCCGCCGTGCAGCTGGTCCTCGAAGTGCACCGCCGAGACGCCCGCCTCGCCGAACGCCTTGGCGAGCTTCATGACCGACGAAAGACCGCCGTGGCTGTCAGAGAATGCGTCAGTACGGTCGGCGCGCGAACCAGAAGCAGAGAAAGGGGAAAGAAAAGACGCACCCGGTGTCGCCGTCCGCAATGATCGGCCTGAGGTAGTCGACCCACGGCTGCTTGTCCTTGTTCCCGCACCGCCTCTCGTCCCACATCTTGCGGTCGTGGAGCTCCTGCGCCTTCCTGAGGCGCTGCACCTGGTTCGGGACGGTCGTGTAGGGGTAGTCGGCGAGGTCGGGCCCGACCTCGTTGAACCCGGTCGTGAGGACGCTGCTCGAGGCCCAGCCCGAGACGTACAGGACGTCCTGGTGGAGCGCCTGCTGGGTCATCTGGACGGGGTCGATCGCGCCCATGGTGTGCAGCGGGAGGCCCTGGTCGCTCGCACGCTCGAGGAGCGCCCAGAGCTTCTTCGCCGAGAGGTTGGACGGGTGGAGCGGCGAGACGGGCTGAGTGCCGCGCTTGGTAGCGACGAGGTCGGGCGAGTAGGGGCGCTTGGTCTTGCTCCAGCGCGGCGAGGCGAACCAGTCTGTAACGGCGGCGACCTGGGCTGCGAAGTCGGCTGCCTCCTCCTCTGCGGTCGGCGGGTCGATGCGGAAGAGTGGCTGAGAGGGTGATGACGAGGATGCACGGGCAGTTGAGCTGTACGAGGCGGCCATGCGAGGAGTAGCGGCGAGGCGAGGGAGGGTGTGGGGGAGACGAGCGAAGGAGCACCGGGCGAGGCGGAGGGCGGACTGGCGGAGCATCCTAGCTGCTGTACACGCAGCTCGTCGGGCGTAGAAGCAGGAAGCCTGTAGCGATGCGAGGAGGCGAAGGGAGAAGAGCGAGGCCTGCTCGGCGGCCCGGTCAACTCGACGTCGCTTCAACTGCTTTCGTTCGAGCCAGGCAGGGCTTACTCGCGGTTCTGGGACGCGCAGGTAGCGCCCAAAGCGAGCCCGACAGAGAACGAATGCGGTTGCAAAGTAACGATCCCCTCTCTATTCCTCCTTCGCGTCCTCCTCGACGCCCTGCGGCCCGCGCTCCATCAGCCCCTCGAGTGCCCTCACCGTCCGTCGCAGACTGAGGCCCGCGCCCTCGGTCAAGATCCGCTGCGTGGGCACGACCTGACTCGGCGGCGGGCGCTTGTCCTCCTCCTCGCCTTCTGCCTCATCCTCCTTCTCCGCCTGCGCGGCGAACCACCGCTCGCTCTCCTCCAGCAACCGCCGCGACTGCTCGACGATGCCCTTCAGCGCGCCGCTCGGCTGCCCCGGCAGGCCGCGGAAGTAGTACGCCGCGACCTCGCGCGCAAAGTTGGACGGCGGGAACTCGCACGCGCGCTTGACGAACGCGCGCGTGAGGACGAGCGTGCGCTCGTTGTACAGCTCCGAGGCGGCCGTACCTTCGGGCGTGCCGATCTGCTTCTCGAAGCCGGGCTGAGGGCAGGAGGGAAGAGGTTAGTCGGGGAGAATGCAAAGAGATGCAGGGAGACGCACTTCGGTGAAGTACGGGTGCTCGACCATGATGAGCGCCTGGATCGAGACGAAGACTTGCAAGATGGAGCTCCGAGCGGCGCTCCAGGACTGCAAGCGGGCAAGAAAAGTCAGTCTCGTTTCTTCCTCGCGCACGAAGGGAGAGAGTCGCACCTCCGTCTTGTCGCCGCTCCATGTTCCGAGAAGCGAGAGGCAGACTGCGCGCTCGAGACTTGGTCAGTACCGGACAGCCCTCAAGAGCGGAACCGCACGACGCACCCTTCCCCTCCGTGTACAGGTTCGGGCTGACCCTGGTCCCGCCGGCCCACGAGTGGAAGTAGACCTGCGGCGGCTCCTGCGGGAACTTGGCCGGCGAGAGGAACACGTCGAACAGGAACGGCGCGTTCTGAAACGGCGTGTCGAGCGGGCCGACGATGAGGCACCGCAGGAGGTCGGTGCGGTTCTCGTACGCGCGGACGAGGATGTTGGCTGTGCGTTGATAAGCGCTCTATTCAAGGATCAGCTACCACTCCTCGCAAAAGAGCGACGGGGAAGTGAGGGGAGAAGCGCAAGACGCACGCGGCAACGAGCTCGCCAGCACGCCGTGCTCCTTCCGGATCCGGCTCATGAACGCCTTGCCCGGGACCTGCACGGGTTCGCCGATGTAGTGGTGGTCCGCCGGCGCCTCCTCAAGCACCTCGAAGCGCGCCCAGTCGGCCGGGTCCTCGTCGGAGGGCGAGAGCGACGGCATGCTCACCGTCGTCGCTTCGGCCGAGGCGGAGGTGGAAGCGGGAGGTCGCACGGAGGAGGACGAGGTTGAGGTGGAGGGGAGAGGGGTGGTGGAGGAGGATGCGGCGCGCGAGGACGCCCGAGAGGGGAGGAGCGCGTCCTCAACCTCGACATCGCTCGTCGCAACCTGCTCGGCCTTCTCCTGCTCCCGCTCCCTCTTCTCCTCAGCGTCCTTTTGCGCCTTCGCGCTCTCCTCCTCCTCGTCCGCCCAGCCCTTCATCTCCTCGTCCCCTCCTTCTCCCTCCTCGTCCGTCTCAAACTCGCCATCGTCCACCTCAATCATGATCTCCTCCCCGTCCTCCCCCTCGTCGGTCTCCCAGCTCCCCTCGCTCCCCGCATCCTCCCCATCAAGGTCCATCCCCTCCTCGCCCGGTAGCGGCGGCCCCTCCGGGTCCATCCCGTCATCAAGGTGCACCAACCGCTCGACCGGGAACGCGGCGGTCGAGCCGTCCGGGAAGCGCACGAGCGCCTCGCCGGAGAGGAGCAGGTCCCACACCTCGCCGTACCAGTGGATGGACGCGAGGTCGGATGGGGAGGACTGCGGCGCGGGCGGGCGGAAGGCATCGGCGAGGGTGGCGGCGTAGGAAAGGCCGAGAGTCGACAGCTGTGCGCAGGGTGTAAGTGCGCCTGGATCAGCCACAGCGCTCGGCAAGAGCGCGGATCAAGGGAGAAAGAAAAAAAGAGGCGGGGCAAAGAACGCACCTCCATCCGCAGCTCCTCCCCCTGCGGCATCAGCCCCGCGAGCGTCTCGCTCTCGCCCAAAGCCGGCACCGTCGGGCGCTCGGCGCCGTTCGTCGCGCCCTCGGCCGTGACGAGCACCCAGTCGCCCCGCCGCACGCCGTACGCGTCCGGCGGCGGGCCGTGCGGGTCAAACTCGAGGCCCGAGATCGTCTCTTCCTCCTCCGAGGGAGACGGAGAGGGCGCGTCGAGGTACTTGAGCTTAATGGTGCGCTTGCGCGCGTCCATGCTCTGCACGACGCCGATCCGGCTCGGCGTCACGCCGCTGAAGACGCCAACGTCGCCGGGGAAGACGTCCGTCTCCTCGTCGACGCCGGGGCTCTGCTCAAACTCGGGCGTCGGCGCCGTCGTCTTGGTCCCGTCCTGCCACAAAACGGTCGCGGTCGTCCGGCACGCGGTGATGACCAGGACGCGGTGGCCGTCTGGGAAGGTGGAGGAAAAGCGCGAATCCGGTGCGGGGAAGAGGGCCGGGTCGCGGAAGACGACCTTGTCGTGGATCGTGTGCAGGTGGTCGCTGCTCGTTCCCTCCCGCGTCAGCCTCCTTCAGGTGAGAGATCCCGAGAAAGAACAAAAAACGCACGCAGTTGCCCGGACGTGCTTCAGCTGGTCAATGTCGCTCCAGTACCGCTTCGGGCGCTCCCACGACTCGCTCTCGTCCGCCTCGGGCACGTGCTGCTGGTTCTTGCAGAGCCAGTTGACGGCGATGAGGATCTGCTTGACGTCGAGGATCTGCGGGGAAGATTAGGTGAGCAGGACACGGAGGAAGAAGATGAGGAAAAACGGACGGTCTTGAGATCGCTCGCGCCGAGGATGTTGGCGAGAAAGCCCTCGCCACGTTCTTGCAGCATCGCCTTGATGGCCTGTGGCACGACACAGTACCTCGATCCGTCAGTACACCACAACCGAGGTGGAGGCGGAAAAGGAAGAGCAGCCGACTCACGTCCGTCGCGCTCCCGACACTCAGGCTCGTCCCGGTGTCGCACACCCTCCTGATCAGCCCCGCGCTGCCCGCCTCGATCATCGCCATCTCGAACACCTCCTCGACGAGTCCGACCCACTCGCCGTAGACGACGTGGTCGCCGCGGCTGATGCGCGCGGCGGCGACGAGGTCGTCGGCCTTGTGCCACCCGGGCAGGTGCTCGCCCGTGATGACGCGCTGGAGCTGCACCTCGGTCTCGAGGTCGACGATCTGCCCGACCTGGCTCTTGGGCCGGCGCTTCTTGCTGCTCGCCGAGGCGGGCGAGATGCGCGTCGAGGTGTCGGACGAGCGGAGCCGGACAATGTCGCCGCGGAGGAAGCCCTTGTCGACGACGGTGACGGTCGACTCGAGGACCTCGGAGCGGGTTCCGTCGGGGTGGAGGACCTCGAGGTAACCGGGGCGGAGCTGGGTCGAGGAAAGGACAGGTGAGCGAGGAAAAAGGGAACGGAGAAAGGGGAGAGACGGACGGGCGTGAAGGGGATGTTGAGGCGCTCTGCTTCAGCGACGGTCTCGGGTGCTTGCTCGTCGGCCCAGCAGCGCTGCGGGGCAAGAGAGGCTCAGGTCAGACGAGCGGGAGAGTGGAGGAAGAAGGAGGGACGGTGAACGGACGGTGACAACGGCGTGGGAGGTGGACCCGTCTGGGTGGCTGATCTGGACGACGTCCTCGTTGTAGGTGGTCGAGGGCTTGACCTGGGTGTGGTCTTGGGCGGGCAGAGGTGGGTCGGCTGGGGCGGACATGGTGTCGGGGAGGAGAGGGGGAGGAGGAGAGGCGGGTTGGGTGGTGCGCCCAAAGATGCGCCAGATGACGTAGGCGGTGGTGAGGGAGTGGGCGGCCCAGGCGAGGTGGTGGTAGTCGAGCGGAGGAATGGTGGGCGACAGACGAAGCGGGAGGAGGGAAGGTGGCGGGCGAGTGCGAGGGTGACTGGGGCAGGTCGAGACGGCCCAGAGAGCGCGGTCCAAGGCGATGCAGCCTCAGCAGCGACCGTGAGCGAGTCGAAGCTGGTCAAGCACCTCGAAGGCGAGCACTCCGTCCCACTCTCTCGTCCAGCCAGTTCACGATGAGCGTCCAGGACATGCTCAAGGGCAAGGGCAAGCTGACCACCGACGACCAGCCCGTAGCCTACGAGCTGCCCTGGTCCGTCCCCTCTCCTCCCCTCCCCTCCCTCCCTCATCAAGTCGCGTCCACTCACTCGCTCTCACCCTCCCTGGCTTCCTCCCAGGGTCGAAAAGGTACCCTCCACTCCACTCTCGAGCCAGCGACGCGCCCACCGCCACCCACCCTGACCTCGCTCTCCTTCCCCCCCCCACCTCGTCCCTTTCCCCCTCGACGAAACAGCACCGCCCGCGCACCCTCGACGACATCGTCGGCAACCACGAGACCATCGAGCGCCTCAAGGTCATCGCCCGCGACGGCAACTGCCCCCACATCATCATCTCGGTCCGTCCACTCCTTCTTCCTCGTCCCGAGACGCGTCCAGGCTGATCGTAGAGCGCACACAGGGCTCACCCGGTATCGGCAAAACGACCAGCATCCTCGCACTCGCGAGGGCCCTCCTCGGCGACCAGTACAAGGAAGGCGTCCTCGAGCTGAACGCGTCCGATGAGCGGTCCGTCCTCGTCTTCCTCGCCCGACTCTGGCCTCGACTGACCTTTTCCCGCTGTCCTTTCCTTTTGTCGGCATCTCCCGCGTCTTCTTCCTCCCCTCCCGCGCAACTCCCCTCTGCCAGCGGCATCGACGTCGTCCGCAACCGCATCAAAGCCTTCGCGCAGAAAAAGGTCACCCTCCCGCTGGGCCGCCACAAGCTCATCATCCTCGACGAGGCCGACTCGATGACGACGGGCGCGCAGCAGGCCCTCCGGCGCACGATGGAGCTCTACAGCAACACGACCCGGTTCGCGCTCGCGTGCAACCAGAGCAACAAGATCATCGAGCCGATCCAGTCTAGGTGCGCCATGCTCCGGTACGCGCGCTTGAGCGACAAGGAGCTGCTGAGGCGGCTGAAGGAGATCTGCGAGTTCGAGAAGGTACGTCGGGCGGGTCCTTCCTCTCCTCCTTGTCTCTTCTTTGGAGAGGGCCGAGGAGTTTCGCGTGGACCGTCGACTCACGGGCGCTCTCTGTTTGCGCGCAGGTGCCGTACAACGAGTCGGGCCTCACCGCCCTCGTCTTCACCTCGGAAGGCGACATGCGCCAAGCGGTCAACAACCTCCAGTCGACCTTCAGCGGCTTCAACTTTGTCGGCGCGGACGAGGTCTTCAAGGTGTGCGACCAGCCGCACCCGGTCGTCGTCAACGCGCTCCTGAAGCACTGCGTCAAGGGCGAGGTCGAGGGCGCGATGGGCCGCCTTGACGAGCTGTGGGGCCACGGGTACTCGGCCGTCGACATTGTCACGACGCTGTTCAGGGTCACGAAGAGCATGGAGAGCATGAACGAGTACATCAAGCTCGAGTTCATCCGGGTGCGCCCTTTCTCCCTCCCCTCCCTTCTTTGTCCTCGTTTCCTCCCTCCGCGGGTCAAGCGCTCCGCACTGACGCCCTCGCCCCGCGTCCGTACACAGGAGATCGGCTTCGCGCACATGCGCATCCTCGAGGGCGTCTCAACCGTCGTCCAGCTCGGCGGGCTCGTCGCGCGCCTGTGCCGCCTCAGCATGAAGCCCGAGCTGTTCGAGGTCAAGCACTAGGGCCCTTCCAACCCGGTACCGGGGTGGACCTGCCGGTGAGCATGCGGTGGTGAAAGGGGCGAAGAGGGGGAGACGGCTTTTTTTCTCGCTTTTTGGCCGTGTTGTAGTTTACTCTCCCCTTCTCTCCCGCTCTCCACCTCTCCGCCGCCGACGATGTAACTAAAAGAGCCAGGCGCTCGCGCTGTACCTCTTCAGACTCCCTTTCGCGCGCGGGCGTCAGGAAGAGGAAAGAGCGGGAGAAGGTGTCGTCCATCAATGCACATGCCAAGACCGTCCACAAGAGAAGCAGCTACAGTAGGGGTGTCTACAGGGAACGGAATGGCGGAAGGAAAAGCCGCCTTTTGGGGGTTCAAGCGAAAAGCGCACCGTCTTCTGTCCTCCTCATGCAGGCCTCGGTTCCCATTTAAGCGCCCTTGCCGGCCTCAACCTCACCGTCCTTGCGCTCCTCCTTCTCCTCCTCGCCGCCAAACAAGGCGACCGACCTCGGCCCGCGCGGACTCGCCGACCCGCCCACGCCGCCGCCGCCGCCGGTCTCCATCTCGACGACCGACGTCCCAAGCGTCGACGCGAGCGAGAACGCCGGCGACAGCGGGGTGCGGTCGAGCGTCTCGCCGGCCGACTCGCGCTCGCCCTCGCCGTCACCCTCGCTGTCAAGCTGGGCGAGCGCGGCGGAGCGCTCCGACGAGCGGCGGACGCGGTGGAACGCCGCGAGGCCGTGGAAGACGACTATTCCGTCGCCGTCCTCCTGCTGCTGCTCGTCGTCGCTCGAGTGGCCCTCGAAGCCGCGCTCGGAGAACTCGAAGCTCTCGCCGCGACCTTCCTCGCCGCCGAGAGAGGAGGAGCCATGGGCCTCGCTGTTCGTCGCCGAGGTTGCAAGCGGGGAGTACGAGTCCCACCTGGCGACGGCGAGGAGGCTCCCGGGCGAAAAGGTGCGCACGAGCGCGTCCAGCTCGGAGAGGTGCTCCTGCGCCTGCGCCTGCGCCTGGGCGTCGCCGCCGTACCAGCTGTTGGGGTGCTGGCGCGTCTGGGCCGTGACGAAGGAGAGGCGTGAGGTCGCGTACGAGGGCTGGCGCGTCAAAGCGTGGTGGTAGAAGCTCGACCCGGTCGAAACGGAGCGGTAGAGGGCGTCAGTGGGGCGGACGGCGGTGGCGAGCTGGGAAGGGACGGCGAGGAAGTCGGACGAGTCGCGCGGAGAAGATGGCGCGAGGAGGGAGCCGAAGAGGGAGATGGACGAGGGCGGGTCGAGCTGGAAGGCCGAGAGGCTCGGGAGGGGGGAAGGGGGGAAAGCGAGCGAGTGGCGCCGGACTGAGTAGTCCGCGTCCGAGGAGGAGATGCTCGCCGACGCCGACGAGAGACGGAGGGAGGTCGAGCTCGGAACGCTCCACGAGGCGGAGCGGCCACGACGGGGCGGCGAGGCGGAGCAGAGGAGGCCGACGGGGAGATGGTCCCACCAGCCGCTCGTACGCTCCTCCTCCTGAGCCTGGTCGTCGACGGCAGCATCTTCCCCTGCGCTGGCCGGCTTGAGCGGGACCTGCTGCCCCGCGTCGGCCAGAACCGAGTCGACCTTCTCCTTCTCCGCCTCGACCTGCTCCGGCTTCGAGGTCGCACTCGTCCCGCTCGCCGGGCGGCTCCCGTCGCTCGTCGGCGTCACCTCGCCGCGGCACGCGAAGGAGAGGTCGGACGCCGCCGACTTGCGCGACTCGGCGTTGGCGGGCGTGATGAGCGCCTTGAGGCGGAGGCGGCGCAGCGAGAACGAGTTCGAGTGGAAGAGGTTCGAAGAGGAGGTGCTGCCTGAGCGGTCGCGGGTCTGAGGGGTCGGGGTCGACTCGGAGGAGGAAGGAGCGGAGAGCGGGAGGATGGACGGGCGGATGGAGCCGCTGCCGCGCTTGAAGGAGTGGAAGGGCGACGACGAGCGTGTCAAGGTCGCGGCAGACGCGATGACGAGGGAAGACTCCGGATTGGGAGAAGAAGCGCGCTTCGCATCGACCTGCTCGACCTCGATCTTGGGGAGCGAGGCGAGCTGCTTCTCGGTGCGCTCGTCGTCCGCCTTGACGCCGTGGACGAGCTCGTCCGTTGACGCCCTCGACACCGTCTCGTCGACCTGCTTGACCGTCTCGACGAGCACCCTCGACGAGCCCGCGACGAGACCGCTTCCGCCCCTCGTCTCGCCGACAGGCTTGGAGAAGCGGTGCTCGCCGAGCATAGAGAGCAGCGACGAGATCGAGAGGTGCCTGCTCCTGCTGCCGTCGCTCCTCTGCAGCGTCGGCGCGCCGGAGGCCATCGCCGAAGCCGGAAGAGGCGGATTCGGCGGCACGTCCCTCCCGGCGAGCTCAAGCTCGCTCTGCGCGATGAGCGAGGCGGTCACGCTCGGGACGGGCTTGCGCGCGAGGCGTTGGACGCTGCGCCGAGCGGGAGTGGTGGGACTGGGAGGTGTGGGCAGGGCGGGAGAGCCGGCGCGAGGAGGAGGGGTCAAAGGCGCAGTCGAGGCGGAGGAGTCGCCGCGCTGAAGGTGAGCGGTGACGCTGTACGAGGGCGGGGTGGCGGCATACGGACAAGAGCCTGTGGAGGCAAGAGCATGAGGATAACGAGCTTGAGAAGGTCGAGGAGGAAGAGGACGAACCGGCGGTCTTGACGAGTAAGCCCGTCCAGCGAATCACGACAAGCAGAGCGATGACGAGGTATCCAGCGGGGGAGATGGTCGTCCCGAAGAGAGTCGGCGGGGCGCGGCGGTTGTCCTTGGTGAAGGGAGAGTATGAGGGATAGAGGTTGAAAGCGAGCGAGAGAATGTCGAGCACGATGGTGACGAGCTGAAGAACGGCGAGAGGAATCTGAAAGAGTAAGACGGGTGAGCGGCAGGAAGGAAGAAGTGCAGGTGGGCGAGAGGCGCACCTCGTCCTTCTTGAGTAAGTTGCGCCAGGAGACGTCGGGGCCTTGCTCCCCGCTCATCCTCGGTGCCTCGTTGCCGTTCTTGAGTCCGTTGCGAGGCGCATCAACGCCCTTCTGCGGAAGGCAAAGCTCAGACACCGCTCGCAGGGGGAGACAATAGAAAGGAAAGAGAAACGCACCTCGACGTCGCTCTCACCGCCGACGAAGCTTCTCACGGCCGTCCCGACGAGCAGAATGACAGTCATCGCGCTAAATACGCCATGCACGACAGCACGCGCGGTGGCGATGCCGACGAGAACGGAGTGCGAGGCGGTCGAGGGGAGGCAGAGGAGCGCGAGGTGCAGGACGTAGGCTGCTCTCGACGTTTCAAGTCAGACTACGAGCCGAGGAGGGAAAGAGGAAGAGGACATACCGGTGAGAAGGAGAAGAGCGAGAACGGCCGCAACGACGACCTTGGCCGTCCTGGCGAGGCCTTTCTCGCCCGCCGCGAGGCGCCAGAGGATAACCAGGAAGTGGACGTCAACTGCATATGATCGAGCGAGTGGAGATGGAGATCAGTGAGAGACGCTGCACGAGCCTCCGCGGGTGATCCGCCTCTCGCACCAAGGCAGGGACGCAGAGGGAGGAAGAAAAGGGCAAGAGAAAGAACGCACCCAGCCCGACCGCCAGCACCCCGAAGACCCCGCCGACGACGCTCGCGCCCCTGCCCTTCGTCCCCAGCGCGACGAGCCCGGCGAGCCCAGTGAGGGCGACGAAGAGGGTCGAGGCGAGGGGGAGGAAGGTGAGCTTGTAGTGCTGCTTGAGGAGAGGGCGCACGAAGAGGAGAGGCGGGAGGAGGAGGGCGAGGAGGAGCGTGTGCGAGAGGGTGAGGAGGAGGAGAGGGGAGGCCATCGCGCGAGAAAAAGGGCGACGGCGGGTTGGAAGCGAAAGGGGCGGGGTGGGTAAGCTGCTCCTCGCTGCTCGAGGTGGACGACGTGGAGGAAGGAGGAAGGGGGGAAAGAAGGGAGAGCGCGAGGATGAACGAGCACACCAAGTGATGAGCGTCCCCCGCCCGAGAAAAAGGAGGCTGGCTCGCATTTGCTGGGGTCTGGCAGAAAGAGCGCCAGAGCGGTAGCTTGCTCGCTTGTGGACAAAGCGAGAGGCACAGCGGAGCCCACGAGAGCGCGGGAAAGAGGCGGAAGCGAGAACCGGAGGCGGAGAGGCAGAACCCGACTTACCTTCCTGCTTCGTGGACGGCGGTTAAGCGGCTTCATTGGCACGCTATGTACTCTTCTTCCTGTGCTCAAGCGCGACGTCCTCTTCCCACGGCGGCGACGACGAAAGACGAGGCGAGCGCCTCATCCGGCGAGCGGCAGCCCGCAGATCTCGCAGTCCTGCCCGCCGTGCGCGTTCTCGAAGGTGCAGCTGCAGGTCGCGGAACTCTGCGCATCAGTACGCGCCTCGCACGCGAGAGGCAGGCAGGAGAAAGAGAGAGAGAAGCGAAGACGCACTGCGGGCAGATCCTGATCCCGCTCCCTCCTCCCACGTCTCCTCCCGCCCCTCCGGCACCAGCACCCGCGCCAGCGTCTCCTCCAGCGCCGGCGCCCGAGTCCGGCGGCATGTCGACGTCGGGCGGGATCTCGAAGCCGTCGATGGTCTGAGGTGGTTGCTGGGCGGAAGAGGAGGACGAGTCGGCGCCGCCGGGGTAGGTGCGGGCGGGAGGGGGAGGGGCTGGAAGATGGGGGAGAGTGGAGGACCGGTCAGTACCGTTCGATGCGTCGCAGACAGGGAAGGAAAGGGCTTGGGCGGAAAAGACGACGAGGAAGAGAAGGAAGAAAACGCACCCTGCTCCTGCGCGACGACCAAGAACGTCTGCCAATTCGGGCTTTTGAACAGCTGCGCGAGCGCCTTGCCGAGCTCCTTCTCCTGCGTGATCGACCGGTTCGACGGGCGAAGGGTCGCGATGCGGCACATGAGGCGAAGGTCGCGCTGCGGTGCGCGAGGGGAGTGAGTACGCGGCGATCTCGAAGGGGATGGGAGGGGAGCGAAAAAGGAGGTCAAGAAGCAAGGGAAGAAAAGGGCAAGGAGACGCACCTCGTCGAACATCCCACAATCCGCCAAGAACCGCAGCAAGCTCCAATCGCTCAGCCACCTCGCGACCTTGCCGACGCCCTCGTCGCTCGTCAGCACGCCCACGTCCTCGCCGTCGGGGTCGACCGCGCCGCCGAGCAGCTCCGGCGGCGTGTCCTTCGTGCAGGCGAGGAACGACGAGGCCGCGGAGGAGAGGGTCTGGTCTTGCAGACCTGGGCGGTTCGGGGGCGCGAAAGGCGTGGGAGAGGTGAAGAGCGGGGAGGGGGAGAGGGGGAAGCCGTGCGTGACCTGCGCGATGGAGCGACGTGAGGATGTCAGCGTGAGAGAAGAGAAGGAAAGAGGAGAGAGCGAGCAGAACGCACGTTGACGAGCAGGTACTCGACGGGGAAGCACGGCTTGGCGCTCTCCTTGACCTCGAGGCCGTACTTGTTCTTGTAGCGGTAGAACACGTCGGGGATGTACCGGGTCGGGCCCTCCTCCTTGACGCGGACGACGCCCGGGTCGACGCTCGCCTCGACCATGTCGGCCTCGACCATGCGCATCGCCTGGTCGCTGACCTGGTACGCCTCGACCGTGATCTGGCCCTCGATGTCGCCGGAGAGGACGCAGGTGACGAAGCGGGACGAGAAGTAGCCCGTCGTGGAGAAGCGCGACGGCGTGCGGTGCTTGTGCTGGAGGGTGGCCGAGAAGAGGACCTCGAGCGAGGAGAGGAAGAACGAGTTGGCGTGCCGCTTGGCAACGACCTTGCCGGCCTTCTTGCCCTCGTCCGACTCGTCCTGCGTCAGGTCGGTGAAGATGACGCCGACGACCTTGAGCCCGCACGCCTCGGCGAGCGCGACGACTTTGGCCTCCTCCTCCCACGGGAACCCGACCGTGATGCCGTCCACGTGCGGCTCCTGCGGCGGCTCGTGGATCGCCTCAACGACGGCCTTGACGCCCATCGGCACCTCTTCGTACGGCGCGTACGAGCCGAGGAGGTAGCCGAAGCGCTGCGTGCCCGTCTGGCGCCAGAACGAGAGGAGGCTGTTGATCAGGTCCGGGTTGGCGAATTCGACGTGGTCGACCATGCGGTAGGTCTGGCGCGAGAGCGTCACGGCCGAGGGCTGGCACTTGGTGCAGATGCCCGCCGGCCAGGACGGGTGCGAGCCGGACGAGCAGGGAACGGCGACGCGGTAGGATTCTTCGGAAAGGGGCGGGATGTAGGTCGAGGCTTGGGCGGATGTGGGGACCGCAGCGTGAAGCTTCTTCAGGTAGGCGTGGTAGGAGAGGTGCTTGATATTGTGCGAAGCGTGATACTCGGTGTCGAAAGGCTGCATCGCGGCGGAAGGAGGTCAACTTCGAGGGAAAAGAAGGCCTGAGAGGCGAGACGCACCTCGAGCGGCATGCAGTAGTCGCACATGCTCTTCGGCCCGCACCTGCACCCATGCTGCCCCTTCGGCCTCGGGATCTTGCCATCCTTCTGCTCCCAGTACAGGTCCACCTCGTCCTCCTTGACCTCCTCCCAAGGCTTGCTCCCTTGCGCGCGCTTGTCGTTCGACGCATTGGAAGCTGAGGTCGATGCGGAAGCGCCAGCGGAGGAAGGGGACGGGTCGATGGTGACGACCTTGCCGGAGAGGGTCGAGCCGGTCGCTTGTTGGGCGGGAGCTGGGGTGGCGGTGCCGGAGGCGGGGGTGGAAGAGAGGGCAGAGGGAGCGTCGCGGGTCTTGTACGAGGCGAAAAGGAGATCACCGTGGCTGTTTGGCAGGAGCACAGGTAAGTGGGGGAAAGGAGAGGAAAGAGGAGGAAGGAAAGGGGCGTACTTGATCCCGAGGGTCTGCAGGTCGCCACTGATGCCGGACACGAGGTTCTCGCCGCCTCTGGGCTGGTTCGACAGCGCAAGAGAGTCCGGGTCGATGGTCGGGTCTGTCTCAAGGATCTGGCGGGGAGGAGGAAGAGGTCAGCCACTGCGCTCGGAAGTGACTCGGCTGGTCCGCGCGGAGTGCTTGTTGTCCTGGCGGTACTCTTCTGAGCTCTCTGGCCGCCCACCGGAGCTGCTGAGTCGGGGAAGAGGGACGATGACGAGTCTCCGACCGGTTCGACCACTCGTTCGTACGAGCTCGCTGGGCGGTGCGGGTGGCTCGTACACCCTCGTGAGCGATTCTGAGAGCTGCTAACCTTTTGTATGAGGACGGTAAAGTCGTCCGAGGGTTGGACGTCGAAGCGGTGGGTGCCAGTCGGAGAGCGGACGCGCACGAGCTGTGGGGAGCACGAAGACGGGTCAAGGGGGTGTCCTGCAAGTATGGAAGTGCGTGCGAGCTGACCATGGCTGAATCGAGTGAGCGGAGGGAGGAGGAGAGCGAAGCAAGTGGAGGGAAGTGGGGTGAATACAAAAGCTACAATTGCCCACCAACACTCGATTGCAATCCAAAGCTCAACCCACACCGCCTCACTCTCTGGCTCACTCTCCTACAGCTCCTACTTGCTCGACCAGACGCTCACCATGGCAGGAGGCAAACTGAAACTCAACGAGCAGAAGCGCCAGCACCGGTCCGTCCCTCTCTCTCACGCCTCACCCACCCTCGCCTCCTCCCGTGCATCTCGAGCCACTCTCTCGCCTTCCCACCCTCGGGGGCATGCGCGACCCCCGTAGAAAGATGCACTGACACTGCATCACCGCCCACAGCGAGCGCGCTCAGCCGGCGCACCGCAAGAAGCTCGGCCTCCTCGAGAAGCACGCCGACTATGTCAAGCGCGCGCGCGACTTCCACTCCAAGGAGGACCGCATCCAGCGCCTCCGCGAAAAGGCCTCGATGCGCAACAAGGACGAGTTCTACTTCGGCATGATCCGCTCAAAGACCTCCAAGGGCGTCCATGTGCAGAGCAGGGGCAACGAGGCGCTCCCGATGGACCTCGTCAAGGTCCTCAAGACTCAGGACGCGGGCTACATCCGCGCGCAGGCCAAGATGGAGCAGGGCGTGCGTTCCCCCTCTCCCTCCCCCGCGCCTTTTCCCGCCTAGTTGACCCTTTTCTTTCTCCTCTCCAGCGAGTCGAGCGCCTGCAGCAGCAGCTCGACGCCCTCGTCGACGAGGCGCTCCCTGCCGCGTCTACCTCCAAGGCGCCGGCAGGAGAAGAGGACGGGGACATGATGGACGAGGACGATTGGGACATGTACGACGACGATGAGCCGGTCGCGCCCATGCGGAATCACGTCGTCTTCACCGACAGTCTCGATGCCGGTGCGTCTCGCCTTTCTTTACCCTTCGCGCCTTCGCTGAGTTTGGTTTCTCTCCCACAGTCCGCTCCGCCGATACCTCCTCCCTTCTCCTCCGCCGCCGCACCGCCTCTTCCCTCCCCTCCACCACGCCCCCAGCCGCAACAGCAGCCCAGCAGACGGCGAAGCAACGACGGAAAGGGAAGAGTAAGGCCGCTGTGCAGGACGATATTGACGCGCGGGAGGAGAGGAAGAGGGACGAGGAGCTGGTGAGGGAAGAGGCGAAGGTGCGTTTCCTCCTGCTGGGCCATCTTCTCTTCGCACGTACGGTTCCGTCCGCAGCGTGCGCCGATACAGATCTCGGAGGTCCGTACTCACTCCGCTTCCCTCCGCAGACCCACCGCGCCGCCCTCCGAACCGAACTCTCCGCACGTCAAGAGCGCCTCGTCGCCCTGCAGCGCGCCGCGCGCGAGCTCGACCTCCAGCGCGCGCTCATGGGCAAGGGCGCCAAGTCGTCCATCGTCAAGCCCGCGGGCGACGGCAAGAAGAAGGAGGAGGAGTGGTGGCTCGGTGGCGGGAAGAAGGGGACCGAGGACGGCGCGGGGAGGGGTGGGCTGCCTGGAGCGGAGGAGGGCGTCGGGACGGGCGCGCGGGTGTGGGTGCGTCTGGGTTGCTTTTCTTGGTCTTCCTTTTTCTGCGAGCTGACTTTGCTTTTCCTTTTCCGACGCGCAGAAGTGGAAGGCGGTGCGCAAGCGGTAGACTATCAGCCGGCGCTACTTGCAATCCGCTCTTTGCACGGTACTGCTCTGTCTCGGCTAGTGCTCTGGTGCGAGAAGAGCACAAACGAGGAATGCTCTTGCCTGGCGGCTCACGGCTTTCGGGCCCTCTGAAGAAACGGGCTCGAGTTTGAATGGTGTGCAGAAGAAGAAGAACTCGACGGAGAATAACGATCCGTTTCACCTGCCTGTACCAGTCCCGCCGCTCTACCGCCCGATCACGGTCCACCCACCTCCTTCTCCTGCTTGATCCTCCTCGCGTGCCGCCAGAACCACGGCGAGACTGCCGAGCCCTCCTCCTCCAGTGGCTGCTCCTCGAAGGCGACCTCGACGCCGCTCGCCTGCGCCGCGTCGAGCAGCTTGTCGACCGCCTTCTGCAGGTCGTCCTCGTGCTTCGCTTCGCGGGCGACAAGGGCTGGCAGCAGGAGCACTCGGAGCGGCGGCGGCCGCGCGCCCGTCTGCGAGAACGCCCGCCAGATTGCAACGGTGAGCTTGTCCAGGCGACGGGCGACGCTGCGAGGGGTATAGGGATCCAGTGGCCCCGAATGGCGGAGCCGCGCGGAGTGGTGGAGCAACAGTCGGCGGGTGTCGTAGTCATGGAGGTCGTGGTCGAGGAGGACGGCGGGATGGGCTGCGAGCTCGGGGGTGTAGACGGCATTCGGCGAGCTCGGGAAGTCGAGGACAAGCACGTCGAGAGCTTGCAAGGTAGTGGAAGGGATGAAGCTGAACGGATTGTCGAGGTTGTCCTCCGGGCAGTACAGCTCGTTCAGGGCAAGGGCGCGAAGAGCCGGGACGACCTGAGGTGCCAGGAAGTCGCGGAAGAAGTCCTTGGTGCTGCAGGATTGGCAGAACGAGAACTCGACGAGGGAGTGGAAAATCGTCGTTGTCGGCGGGCGGAGCGTCGTGAACTCGCCCGTGACGACGAGGCGCTGGAGTGCTGTGCGGGAAGAAGGTGTGAGAACGGGAACCTGAGCTTTCAAGCAGGACAAAGACGCACCAGCCATGACGGACAGCCAGTCCAGCTGAAGCTTGTCGTCCCATCGCCCAACGAGGCTCAGATCTACGACGTTTGGGCACAAGGCGAAAAGAGCCTGAAAGCGGGAGTCGGTGTCGATCCTCCCGCCGTGCTCGTCAGGCCCGATCCTATACGCCACGAGGAGGATCTTGACGCCGTGATCCCTGGGACGACCGCCAACGACCTTGGCGAGCAAGTCGACGTCGGGGGGATCCCGAACGTCGTAGATCTCCGGCAACATTGGCTGGGCGAGCGCAGCGAACTGCTTGCTGACGAGGCAGATGCTTCTCAGCGTCTCCATCCGCTCGGAGAAGGCATATCGGTCTGGGTCGAGGGGCGCGGCGAGAGAGAGAATGTGGAGGAGAACCTCGACGGAGAGGCGGTCGAGCATCGTGGGCGTGGGTGAGGTCGATGACGGTAGGCGATAAGTGGTGCTCAAGCAGTGGCACGAGCGCGTTTGAGCCGAGAAAGCCTGAGTCGAGCGGGAGGAGGAGGACAAGGAGGAGAGGAGGAGAAGGAAGGCTCTCCTCCCGCTCTCACCGCTAGTCAGAGGGACTGGACACGCTCAGCACAGTCAAACCACCCAGCGCACCCTCTCTGGCACCACCGCTCGCCGCCCCTCGTCGTCGTCGTCGTCCTCCTCGTCCTCCTCATCTCCTCCCCACTCGACATGCTTCACACCCTCCCCATCGAGCTCGTCGAGCGCGTATATCGGCTCAGCTCTTCACCAGCGTACACACGGCCGCTACCCTGACCTGCGTCCATGCTGCCTCAGCTTCTCCCTTCCCTCTGCCTGCGGAGACGCGCCTGGCTGTTCCTCAGGGAGACGTTGCTCTTCGCCGACCGAGCGGTGCACAAGGCGTGCAACAAGCCTGATCCTCGGTTGCTGACAATGCGGCAAGTCTCCAGCTCGGTGCAGCAGGATGCGGCGACCCTCTATTCCTTCCTTTTGAGCCGCGATATGGCGGAAAGGGAGGGTGGTCGAGGCGAAGGAGTGGCTCCCTGCAGGACTGGGACTGTGGTGCGTGTCAACGCAAGGCTTGGCCACAGCCAGTCACGGGGGTGGAAAAGCCGTCGAGACGCTTTTTCTTCCGCTCGCTTCAGTTTCCTGGGTTCCTTTCGCTCCCCGCTTTCGTCTTTCTCGTGCTTTCTCTCCATCCTCGTGCTCTCCTCGCTTCCGTCTCTCGCAGGTCTGACATGTCGCAATCCCGCCGCGCGACCCGGGACTTCCGCATGATGCGCTCGCTGAACGACTGCTTCCTCTTACCTCCGTCAAACCTACTTCGTAACTTCAGCAGCTGCGCGGGCAGGTTTCTCCTGCCCACTGGATGCACGCGGAGGCGGGAAAGGCGGAGGAGGAAAACGAGAGGAAAAGTATCGGGGGTGTCGCGGCTCGAAGCGGATGATGCAAGCGAGTCAAACATGCAGTACGAAGGCGCGCCCGGACGGCCGAAGCCAGAGGAAGGAGCCGTGGAACACGCTTCGCTGGCGTCGATCTGCGCGCTGGCGGTGCGTTGCCCTTTTCCCGCCAGCGGAGAAAGCGACGAGGAAGAAAAGAGGCAGGAAAACATGGTGCGGAAGTGCCGCCTGGTCCGCTCCGGACAAGGAGCTCGACCCCGTCTGCGCCAGCGAGGTGCACGATGCACAGATGCAGAGGGAACTCGAGAGCAACTCGAGAGGAACGGGACCGGGAGAAGAACGAGCACGTCGCGACGCCCCTCGATTGTCGCCCACTCCTCGCCATTCCTCGCGAAGGCTCTGACGCTTACCGCTCCGACAGGACTTCGTCCTCCTGCCTCGATGCATCGTGCGGCCGAGGAGAAGGTCTCTAAGCAGGTTGGGCTTGGGTTGTGCAGCCGGGAAGGCGAGAAAAGGGAGGAGGAAAACGCCAGCAGAGCGTGGCCGGCGCCGTGAGGAGCAAGAGGCTGGCCCATCGTGCGAGTTTCGAGACGCCATGCCGGACCCACGACGTGCTCGAAGAGCTCGAGGCGCTAAGGCAACGGCGGCGAGGTGCAGTTCGAGGGTGACGGAGCAGCGCCTTGGGAGCTGGAAGCGCCGTTAGGAGCGAGCAAGGTGCTCGACGGCGCCAGAGAACGACGAAGACGGGGAGAAGCGACGGCGATGGCACCGAGAGGCGGGAGGATCGGAGCGAGAAGAAAAGGAAGAAGAACAGGTCGGATCGGGGAGAGGGCGGGGTCGGCAACGGCGACGCAGAGAGCGATCGGGCGAGCTGCGGCTCCAGGTAGCGATCCTTGGCCTCGAGGCTCTGGTTGTGGGCGAGGAGCCGAACGCGTACAGTCGCCGCTGCCGCTCGCTGGCCCCCAACCCCGTCTTCCTCACTCGCCCAAGGGTGCTGCCGCTCCCCGCCCAACTCGAACAGCACCTCCCTCTTCGCCTGTTCGCCGAGGTGGTCGAAGCCGACCGCAAACCCCGCCCGCAGCCTCTGAACCGAGTCTTGCCCGGAGGTCCCTCTCCTCCTGCAAGAAACGCGTCCTCCGAGTGCCAGGCCTGGTGCGTTGGACGCCTCTCCCTCGTCCGCCGCCGTCGTGCTGACCGCCTTACGCCGCCGTTGACGCGTCCAGACACGCCCCGCCGACTGTTCGCCCACCTTGGTCGTCTCGCACCCGCGAGCAACCCCAGTTTCTTTTCCTCGTCGTCCGCCTCGCTTCTCCTTCCCGCCGTCCCCATGGCCACCATGGACCCACCAGCGTCGCCGCCAGTGGCCTCGACGAGTCTGCCCTCATCCCGAGGCTCGCCCAGCGCCCTCCGGCTCGCCAACGGCCGTCCTGTTCCGCTCCCGCTCGACCTCGACTACGACCACCGCGGCCACGCCGTGCACTCGCCCAGCACGACCGCTGACGACACCACGGGCTCCGAGGCCGGTCCTTTGGGCGCAGGGTCGCCCGTGAGCGCAGGAGGAGCAGCCCGCGCAGGAGGCGGTGAAGACGAACGAGAGCAGCAGCAGCAGTCGAGGAGGAAGCAGCGAGAGGGTGGGACCAGTCAGGGAGTGAGCTGGACGAGTCCGGGAGGCGTCAAGGGCACGGCTAGCGCGGTTGGCGCGGGCGCAGCGACGACCTCCTCTCGGAGTGCTTCCTTCCCTCGCCTCCCGCTCTCGGCGTCGTCTGCCTCGCTCGCGGGCAGGCCTCGACAGACCCTCGGCTACACCTCGTCCACCCGCCGCACCGGCTCGCCCAGTCGAGCAGCGGCCAAGAACGACCCGGCGCTCCTCCTCTCGTCCTCGAATTCGCCGAGCCAGGCGATGGGCAGCAGCCGCTTCCTCCTCACCGTCATCCCGCCCAACCACCTTCCGCACGACCCGCCGCACCCGCGCGCCAACCCGCAATGCTCAGGCTACGGCCCTCCAGAGCACTTCCGGTGCGCTTTCTCGCCCTTCCCTCTTGCCCCTGTGCTCGCTGATGCCTCCTTCTTCCGCAGCCGCGGATGCCTCGTCCCGCTGTACCCGACTCTCTCCGCCCAGACGGCCGCCATCTCTCGCGAGTACGGCCTTCCTTCCAATGGCGGCCTCGTCGTCTACCTGCTCTCGACCACCGACCCGTACACGCAAGGTCCGGTGCCAGGCTCGCAGGGACTCGCCGGCGAGACGGGACCGCGCATCAACGATGAGGCGTGGCACCTCCTCTGGTCGCAACTCTTCGCCGAGGAGGAGGAGCTCCTCATGCTCTGCGAGGACGACCTGTCCGACGACGACGACGACTTTGTTCCGCCTCCCGTACCGCCTCTCCCGCTCTCGCACGGTGCCGTCAACGGCTTCTCTCGACCCTTGGGCGACGAGAACGGCGTCTTCTCGGACGACAACGAGCGGGTCAGCCAGTCGAGCGATGCCGGGGCGAGCGGCTCGTCCGTCTACTCGAACGGCGCGCTGAGCGGCGAACCCTCCAAGTCGCGCCAGAACAGCACGACTCAGCCTCGCCGCGCCTCTGCTCGCGGCAGCCTCGGCCACGGCCCTCCTCCCTCCGCTTCTCTCGTCTCGCCGGGAGGAGCCAAGCGCTACGGCTCCCTCCCCACCTCCTCGCACTTCCGCCAGTCCTCTCGCCACTCCCTCCGCTCCGCCTCGCACAGCCAGCGCCCGTCCTCGCGGTCCGCCTACGCCTACCCTCCCTCCATGGGTCGCGCCACTTCCTACGGCAGCTACTCGCCCTCCCTCTCCTCGCCTCTTCCCGCTTACGGCGTCTCAGTCGTCGTCGGCAAGATCGAGTTCGACATCCATAGCACGGCTCGCGGCGGGCAGTGGTACGAGAAGTGGCTCGCCAGCGCGTCCTCCGCCCCTTCCTCCGGCATTCCTTCCTCTCTCGCCACTCCCTCCGTCCCCTCCGCATCCGAGCCGTGGCAGGAGCTCCACCTTCCCGGCATCGTCGCGAGCAAGACGCCGCAGGTGCAAGGGCTCGGCTTCGACGAGGACTTCACCCCGGCGGCCAAGCCCGTTCGTCTGCCCGAAGTCGGACCCTTGACCGGCGAGATTGACGAGCCCGTGCCATACGGCTCGCGGAAAGTGCCCGACCTGCACCTCCGCTCGCCGACCGGGCAGGACAAGGGGATGGAGACGGCCACCTCGAGCTTCTCGCTCGCCGCGCTCGCCGCTCACGTCCCGGACGAGCCTCGCCAGTCCGACCACCTCGAGCCTGTCGAGCCGATCCACCAGCACGAGCAGCCTCAGGAGGAGCACGACGCCGAGGCCAACTCGTCCATTGTTGACAAGCTCTCGCAGGCCGTCTCGCGCTCGTCAAGCTCGCTGCCGTCCCGCCCGCAGTCGAACGCGTCGTCGTACAAGGACGAGGCGCCGAGCGAGAAGGGCACGGACGACACGCCTCTCCTCGAGGATGGCGATCTGTCGTACCAGCCGCTGAGCGAGGGCGAGGAGGACGAGGTCGGGCCGAACTCGAAGCCGGACGACGAGCAGCGCGGTGACAACTCGGACGACTCGGAGTACGGCGACGAGGAGGAGCAGGACGAGGTCGAGCCGCAGCCTCAGCCGCATGTAGGTGACCAGCTCGCCGATGTTTTCGAATCGGACGAGGCGACCTGGCGCTCACTCGCCGCGGACGACTCGGTGCCGCTCCCGCACGAGCGCGACGCGATCGAGTCGACCGGGCTGGGCATCTCCGGCGCCCGCGTTGCCAAGCTCGAGGCCTCGGCCGCTGAGGGCGTTCTCGAGCGCCGTCCCGAGGAGGAGACGCTCGATGAGCAGGGCCTTCCTCCGCCTCAGGACGACGTCGCCGACGTCGCAGCTCTTCTCAGTGCCATGCCGCCGAGCGACGAGAGGCCGAAGGGCAACCTCGCCTCGCCCATTCGGCTCAGCTCGTCCTCCAACGCTGCCGAGGAGACCGGGATCTTCCAGCCCTCGCCCGTTCTCGAAGCCGCCGAGGGGCAGCACAGCCCGTCGGGCGCCTCCCCGTTCGCCAAGACGCACTCGACCCGCACCTCGATCAGCACGGTGCAGTTCTCGGTCCGCCCGCCCTCGACCGTCGCGTCCATGTCGCCCGAGTTCGTCCCGCTCCGCAAGCAGCGCCAGGGGTGGACCAACATCCGGCCCGTCGTCGACCCGACCATGTCCAACTCGTCGTCGATGTCGTCGATCGCGCCGCTTAGCGAGAGCCAGCGCGCGTCGACGATCGGCCTGATGGAGAACCTCGACGACCTCGAACGCGCGCTCGCCGAGCTCTCTCCTCGCGCTGGCGCTGCCGCGGCCAAGGCTCGGTCCCCCATCTCGCCGGAGACGATCCTCGAGGCTTCTCCCGCCGCCGAGCAGACCGGAACTTTCGAGCCGCAGCCGGTCGCACCGCCGCCTCGCACCTCCTCCAACACCGTCGGTCGCTCCCTCAATAGCCGCCCCGCCTTCCGGTACGGCATGCTCTCGCCGCCGCCGGAGCTTACCCCGCCGGTCGAGGAGGAGCAGGAGCAGGCGTCGTCCCGCTTCGAGGTGCAGCAGCAGCAAGACGAGCCCGCACAGCCGGTCGAGGACGAGGGTTTGACGGCCGAGGTGCCCGGCTACGAGCGCGACAGCCCGCTCGAAGTCGCCGCTACTGCCGCTGCCGAGGCCGTCCCTGTTACGGTCGCCGCGCCGATCTCTGCTGTCGAGCTGGAGCAGCAGCAGCCACCGACTGTCGCCCGCTCGCCGTCCGACCCGATCCGCATCCCGCGCTCGTCGTCGCTCAACAAGCCGGAGACTCAGCAGCAGCAGCAGCCTCAACCAGCTCAGCTTGTCGCCCTCCCTCCTTCGCCGATGCCGGACCACTCCAGCCTCTCCCTCTCGCCCGAGCCCGAGCAGCACCAGCCCTTCGCGTCGACCTCGACAGCAGCCTGGCCCGCTCCGCCACCTCTTCCGCCTCGAGGGCAGCACGACCAGGACGACTCGCTCACGTTCCCCGCTCCGCCGCCTCGCTCGCCCGGCGGGCTGAAGAGCTTCCGCTCGGGCAAGTGGGGCAGCAAGAACAAGTCGCTCGACACGACGAGCACGGCGGCCGCTGCCAAGGGTACCTCACCCGATCCGGCGGCGGAGGAGGGCAACAACGGCGGCAAGAGCCCGCTCGGGACGTTCTTCGGCAAGTCGACGTTCGGCAAGGCCAAGGGCTTCTTCCGTCGCGGCGAATGTACGCTTCTAGCGTTTTCACCATTGTCCCATCTTGCCGTACTGACCATTCTACTCTCCACAGCCACTTCGCCGGACTCGCCCAACCCGGTGCCTCTCCCCGGCGAGAATTCGCTCTCTCCGCCGACCGCGAATGAGCCGTTCCTCCCGCCCCGCAAGGAGTCGCTCGACCTCGCCTCTGCACCCGCACCGTCCGGCCGAGCACGCCGCCCGTCCGTCTCGGCAGGCTCGCAGCCCCTCCGCGACCTGAACGAGCAGCTCCCGCCCTTCCCGTCTGCTCTCGCTGCGAACGCCGCCGCGACCGCTGGCTCGCCCCAACCACCCTTCCTCGGCGAAACCCAGCCGATCGAGTCGTACTCGACCGCGCAGACGAGCCTGCACAGTCCGCCCTTCTCCGCTCCGCTCGAGGTGTTCCCGTCCCTCTCGCATGCCTCCTCCTCACCCTCCCCGTACGACTCCGACTCCGCCGATCTGCCTCCCCCTCCAGCGTTCCGCGACGGCGGCGTCTCCTCCCCAAACCCGTCCTCTTCCGCCGACAATTACCTCCTCGCCTCTCCCCGGTCCGACTACATCCCCCAAACGCCGCGAGCGGGCGTTGCCGCTTCTTCCTCCTTCGCCGGGCCAGCCGCCTACCCCGCGTCTGCACCAGTCACGCCCGCTGACTGGCGCACAACGCCGGGAGGGACGACGCGCCGACCGCGCGGAGCGAGGCAGCACCGCCTCAGCGCCGACATCGACCAGCTGCTGAGCCAGATGAACGAGCTCGACTTCAGCTTGGTCGGCGGCGGAGCGAGCGGAGCGCAGGCGGAGGAGCAGCAGGAGGTGATCAAGGAGGACGTGCAGGCCGAGGCGGTGGCGGCGCAGCAGGAGGAGCCGAAGGAGCAGGACTTTGTCCCGCCGACAGCGGAGGAATCGCTCTCTACGCCTACGCCTCCCACCGCACCGACCTTCTCCGCCCCGTCCTTCTCCCCTAACCCGCTCGTCATCGAGCCCGAACCAGACGTCTCGGACGCGTACGACGGCGGCGTCGTCGCGCCTCCCTCGCCCGAGAAGCGGGACGACGCGCCGCTCTTCGGCGGTGAGGAGGACAACGAGGGGCAAGACGGCAGCAAGCTGAGGGTCACGCCTGGGCATAACCGCGGGCAGGACTCGCAAGGGCGGCCGTTCCCCCTCAGTGAGGACCTGAGCGCGCTCGGCAGCATGATGACGGGGCTCGTTGCGTGCGTCTTCCCTTCTTCCCGTTTTCGCTCGGCTCTAGTCTCTGACCTCACTTCCCTGTTGCAGCTCGCCGCCTATGTCGCCCGAGTCCAATCACGGCTCGTCCACCGCGCACGGCTCGTCGTACGCCGACTACCCGGCCACGGCGACCGCCGCGCAGGTCGCCTAGACCCGCTTCTCCTCTTCCGTCTCTCCTCCTCCCGGCCTCGTCACCCTCGCATCGCATACACACACCCACACACGAAACACCTCGCAACAACCATACCCCCGCTCTCCTGTTCTCGTTCGTCATCCCGGTCCCTTCCTCTCCTCGGTAAACGCCTTCTAGCGGTCCTTCTATGCCTTCCCCCGCCCTCCTTCGATTTTCTCCTCCTTCTCCTTGCACATACCCCTCTCACTGCCTCGCGCTTTTACACCCTCCTTCGCGGTTGAGCTTGTTTGTACCCCTCGCCTCTTTTTCCTCGTCCCTCCCACACTCTCTTTTGACCCGCATACCTGGTGTAGCACACCGAAACGAAATAACAACACGACGCCCAGTCTCTCTCGCTCCTGTGAGGCCGGGGAAGAAGCGGTTTGCAGCTAGAAAGTGACGAGGAGAATACAGGTTGAGACGGAACGCGTACAGAGGGGGCAACAACAGGAAGGGCACTGACCAGCTACGAAGAGACACAAGCTCACAGTATCACGGACGGGCGACAAGGACGAGGAAAGCGGTACCGCGGACGGGAAAGAGAGGAGGGGAGGGAGAAATGGCTCCCTTGGCAGCTCATAGCCGCTGAGCGTGCGCGCGCTCTTCAGCAGTCTGGAGCGACCTCATGCCGCGTTGCCGGACGGCTTCGACCTGCGGAAAGGAGTTTCGGGTGAGCCGAACTCAGACTGGAAAAAAAAAAGGCGACGGGAAGAGGCGTACGGAGGCGTTGACGATCTTCTCGTCGAAGAGCTTGTTGAAGCCTGTGCACCGAAGAGACTTCATCAGTGTATCGTTGCGGAAAAGCCGGGGACGAGGGGCGGAGGAAGGGCGGAAAGGGGAGAAACGGGAGAAAACGACGAAGCAGAACTCACAGGACCCTCCCGACTTGCGAAAGTGCTCGTAGCCGGGGATGATTGCTTGACAAAGGTAGCAGCTCTGTGTGCCGCAGGTGGAGCAGATGATCTGCGAGCATTATCGGAGGAGAAAACGCCAGTGTCAGTGCGGTTTACGCTCCCAACCCTGAATAGGTAGCGATGGTAGGAGAGGCACGCACCTTGTTGCACCCGTCGAGCTTGACAAATGGGGTCCTGCACTTGCCGCACCGGCGGATCATCGCGGCGCTCATCTGCTCCTCGAGGACGTGCACGGCCGACGGGTTGGCGAGCGCGCACGGGACGTCGCCGTGGTCGAGCTCTTTGCACTTGAGGCAGGTGCGCTTGGCGCAGTCCTGCTCGCGCGAGAGGGAAAGGTTCAGAGGTGAGGTGCGGAGAAAAGTGGGTGGGGCAGGGAAAGAACAGACAGAAAGGCGCACCGGGTTGAGGCAGTCGAGGGTGGCGAGGTCTTCGGCATTCTCGAAGACGGCAGCGTAGGGGCAGAAGCTGCAGGGAGGAGAGCCGGTCAATATGAAGGCAGGTTTGAGGAGCAGAAGAAGAAGCCGCAGCAACTCACGGGCACTGCAACAGCCCGTCCCCCGCCAGGATCGCGACGTTCTTCTCCCGCCGCACCTTCTCGAGCAAGACGCGCTGCCGCTCGTCAAGGAACTTGGCGGCCTCGTCGCTCAGGTAGGTCGCCTTGCACCCGCTCTCGGCGAGGCAGGTCAGCGTCGCATCGCGGTTCTCGAGCGCGGCGGTCGAGCCTTGGGCGGCGCAGGTGGCACAGAGAGCGTGTCCCTGTGGGCGAGACAAGCGTGAGCCCGGGAGAATGGGAAGCGGAGGGGAAACGAAAAAAAAAAGAGACGGACGTCGGTGCAGGCAACGATGAGCTCGCCTCGGAAGTACTCCTCGGCACAGATCGGGCACTGCGAGCGTGGGACTCGGTCATTACGTCAAGAACCGAGGCGAAAAGGCGGATAGCTCACCTCGAAGATGCCGTTCTCCTGCTTCAGCCTCTCGTCAATCTCCTCAATCTCCAGCCTTCTCAGCTCTGCGGCCGTCTGCCGCTCGTCCTCTTCCCGCCGTAGCCGCTCCTGCTCCTGCCTCGCGTACTCCTCCTGCGCCAACCGGCGGGCGAGCTCCTGGTCGGCAAGCTCTGCCTGAAAGTCCTCCTGGGCGAGCTCATTGGCGAGCTTGCGTGCCTGGTTCTCGTCGTCGAGCTCCTGGAGGAGCTTGAGGTAGGCGGCGATCTGCTCAGGCGTGGGAGCGGGAGCGAGAGCAGACGCTGGCTCGGCGGAAGAGGGGCGGGGTTGGCGCGAAGAGGGCCCGCGGCGCAAGGATACGCGCGAGCGGATGCGCGCGATGACGGAGGGCATGTGTGGGTGTGCTCTTAGGGGTCGAGTGGACCAGAAGAGCGAGGGAGAGAAGCGCGAGAGCAGGGGAAGAGAGCGGGACTAGAGACGGACTCAAGAGCTCGTCCGCGGCTGAAACCGGACGAGCACTAGACCCTACCAAGGTGAACTCGTTGAGCACGGTGAGCAGTACGAGGAGCGCTACGATGGCGGTACAAGGCAGGAAACAGACGCTCGCCTCGACGGGCGATGACCGAATCGCGACTTGGTCCTCCTCGCTCTGTCCACCCACTCGAATGCCGTCGTACTTCTGCCACGAGTGCCAGAACGAGTTTGCGAGCGACAACGACTCGTCGCCGTCCTGCCCACGCTGCCAGTCCGCCTTTGTCGAGGAGGTTCGTCCCCCATCTCTCCCCTTCCAATCCACCCGACCACGCTCACCCTGACTGCACACAGATCCCGCCCGAGGACATCCATGACGCAGACGACCCCCGCGACTTTGACCCGGACGACGCAGACCAGCTCAACCCGCTCCAGTTCCTCCTCAACGCCGGTGGGGCAGCAGGCCTGGGTGGCGGCGGAGCAGGAGCTGTGCCCGGCCAGGGACAGGGCGGAGGAGGAGGAGCGCAGTTCCAGTTCGCGACACCCGGGGGAGGGTTCGCCTTCACCCTCGGCGGGAACGGGCAGGGAGGCATGGCGTTCCAGGGAGGAGCGGGAGGGGGAGCGGGTCAAGCAGGGCTCAACCCGCTCACCCAGGCCATGCTCCAGGCCTTTGGGCTCGCTCCGCCGGCGCCCGGATTCGGCGGGCCAGGCACGCACGCGGCGGGACAGGGAGGAGAGGCGGGCGACCCGGAGGAGCAGCATGCTGGAGGGGACGAGGGTGGCGAGAGGCAAGGAGGGCGGCAGCAGGTGCCGATCCAGAACCTCGCTACGTACGCGTTTCTTTTGCGCCTTCACCGTGAGGCGAAGCTGACTTGCCTCTCCCTTTCCAGGTTCCTCGGCGAAGCCTTCGGCCACCACACCCCTCATCCCGCCGACGACCCGGACAACAACCCCTTCGCCGAAGGCGGCCACGAACGCACCGGCGACGCCTCCGGAGAAGGCGAGGAGCAGCAGGGCGCGAACCAGAACCAGCCGCGAGCCGGAGGCCCAGGGCTGCCCGGCCCGTTCGGCTCGCTGTTCAACCTGCTCAACGCGTTCGGGCTCGGCGGCGGGCAGCTCGGGCAGTTCATGGGTGGCGGAGTGCCTGGGCAGGCCGGCGACTACGTCTTCGGCGAGCGCAACTTCCAGGACCTGCTCAACGACTTGATGGAGCAGGCGCGTTTTCCCTCTTTCCTCTGCCCTTTCTCTTGGTCTGGCTAACATTGTCGTGTCGCGTGCAGGCCGCCGGACGAGCAGGACCGCAACCCGCTCCGGACGACATGATCGAGAAGCTGCCGCGCGTTGAGATTACCCAGGAGCTGCTCGGTACGCTTCCTCCCCTCCCCTCCTTTCCCTGAAACAGTCTCTTGTTTCTTGTCGAATCGTCCTCACCTCTTCCGTCGTTCGCCATGCTCATCGGTGCCATGCTAATCGCTACCTCCCGTTCCTCCTTCTGCAGACATGGACTCCATCACGACCTGCGCTATCTGCCAAGATGCCTACGCGCTCTCGGAGACGACCATCGCGCTCCCGTGCAAGCACCTCTTCCACGAGGACTGCCTCACGCCGTGGCTCAAGACGAGCGGGACGTGCCCGACGTGCCGCTTCGCGCTCGTGCCGCAGCC
This sequence comes from Rhodosporidiobolus sp. SP3-3/4, assembly GCA_029873605.1. Taxonomy (NCBI): domain Eukaryota; kingdom Fungi; phylum Basidiomycota; class Microbotryomycetes; order Sporidiobolales; family Sporidiobolaceae; genus Rhodosporidiobolus; species Rhodosporidiobolus sp. SP3-3/4. Next base: position 205,526 of record JAQJIZ010000005.1, read on the forward strand.
GGGCGATCCGGGGTACGGGGAGAACCAGGTGGTCCAGGCGAACGGGGCGGAGCAGCAGCAGCAGCAGCAGCAGGGGCAGCAGGCGGACCCGACGACCGCGAACGCCGCCGCCTCTTCCTCCGCTTCCGCCTTTCCCGCCCAGCAGCCCTCCTCCTCCGCCTCCCTCCCTACCTCTCCCTCCTCCGCCGGCCCCTCCCGCCCCTCCTTCCCGACGCGCCAATCCTCTGTCCTCTCGTCCTCGCGCGCCCCGCCGCCCGACGTCGAAGGCGGCTCGAGCCTGCCCGGGAGCTGGATCTGGCCCGCCCCTTCCCCTTCGGCAGAGGAAGGGAATCTCACCGATACCGAGGGCGAGGAGGGAGGAATGGACGTCGACGAGGTGTACGGCGGTGGGGCGCCGAGCGGGAGTGGGAGCGGCGGAGCGGGAGCGGCGGGAGGGGACAAGCGGCCAGAGAACGCTGCGGCGGAGGCGGCGGAGAGAAGGGCGCGGGCGGAGCGCGAGCGGAGGGAAGCGGGAGGCGGAGGAGGAGCGGAGGAGGACGTGCTCGACGCGCCGGTGATCGAGGACGTGGACTGAGCGGGCAGGACGAAAGAGGATCGGACGGACGCGCTTTTCTCACTTCCCCTCTTCTCGCCCTTTGCACCTGACTCGCCTGCCGTTTTGCGTACCCTGCATGTCGCTTGTACTACTGCGTTTCGCTTTTCCTCTCTTCTTCCAACGTCTTCCTCACCCAGAGGGAAGGAGAGAATGTCTGTTCGATTGCGAGTGCTACGAGGGGAATATGAGGGTCCGTACAAATGCTTGAAGCCACGGTTGCGCTTCGTCGCCACGAAGGAAAAGAGGAAAAGCGGGACTAAGCCGCCAGCGCGCCGACCAGCAGCGCCGCCGCTCCGGCCATCAGTCCGCCAGCGCCGCCGAAGAGGGGAGAGGAGGCCGAGTTGTCCGTCACGGAGGAGGAGCCGGAAGAGGACGAGTCGGAGGACGAGGAGGTGCCGTTGCCGATGGTGACTGGGGTGTACGTCACGCCGTTCAGGGCGGCGGCGTACTCTGCGCGAGCGTAGAAGAGCGTGAGCACGCGCCCCACATTGAGGAACCCACACCGAAGAGGCACCGACCGCTCGATGGGCACAAATCCGGAAGGACGCTCGAACGCACCGAACACGCTCCCGTTCCCGACGTCGTAGTAGTCAACAAGCGTGAAGGTCGGGTACTGCTGGTGCTGCGCGTAGCAGCTGTCGGCGTTCTCGCCGAGCGAGGTCGCGCCCGTCGCCGCGTTGGTCGACTCGAGCGCGTCCGTCTTGGGCGCCTGGAAGACCTGGCCGAGGACGGTGACGTTGTAGTCGAGGAAGTGGTTCATGAGGTACTGCTCGGGGAGGAGTAAGGTCAGGCAGGTGGAGGAGACGAGCGAGAATGGGTAGGGACGGACCATCTTGTTGTCGGACGAGCCGGTCACACGGTCAACCGTGCAGGGAAAGGTCGAGTCGGTTTCCTGCGAGAGGTGAGGTCAGTACTGCCCAGCGCGAGGGACAAGGGAAAACACAAGCTAACATCGTACGGCGTCTCCCAGACGTTGGTAAACTCGTCGAGGAGGTACGGCACCTCGCTCACATCGGCGTTCTGGGCGAGGAAGCTGACGACCCGCTTGCCGCTCGAGATGAGCTCGCTGTAAGTCGGCCAGTCGTCGTACGCGACCGGCACGCTTGTCGGCGTGTAGGCGTAGTCGACAAGCCCGGACGAGTTGTACGACTCGGCCCAGACGGAGGGCGCGACGCCGTCCGTGTTGACCATGAGGAGGGTGACGACCTCGTCCGGGTTCGAGTCGAGCCAGGTCTTGACGGTGGTAAGGTACGACGTGAAGGAGCCGCCGTCGAGGAAGGTGCAGCTGCGCAGAAAAGGAGGGTGAGCGGGATTGATCGAGAGGAAAAAGGGCGACAAGGCGTACGAGGTGTGGCAGAGATGCAGCTCGTCGCCGTTCATGTGCCCTTGTACTTGCAGCATGCGCACGCCGTTGTTGAGCTGCGTCTCGACCGTGTAGTTCTGGTTGGCGAAGACTGGAAGAGGAAAACGGGAAGAAAAGGGTCATTTCCTATGGGTCTCTGGTACGACGGAACGCAGAGACGTACGGCTGCCCTGTGCGACGGCGTAGCTGTTGTGTGTGCCAACGATGGAGACGTTCGAGTACTTGCGGTCGCAGTACTCGGCATGGCCGTTGCAGGTCGTCTGGGCGAAACCGGCGGTGAAGCTATTGGGGAAGCAAGGTTCAGTACGCGCCCGCTGGTGTGTGCTGCTCGTTCCATTGGGCGCGCTGCTCCTGCACCCGCCTCCGTTGCCTCGTCCCCTCGCGAGGTCCCATCGCCGAACAACAGCTCGCTCGCCCTCGTCCGTCGTCACGCCGCGAACCAGTTCCACCTCGCACAGTCCGAAGAAGAGCTCACAGTGCCGATGCCGCAACGACCGCGGTTGCTAGTGACGGTAGAGGCGAGTTGGCGAACATGGAGGAGCGGGCGGTGCTGGGTGAGCGAGAGCGGCAGAGAGGCGGCAGAGGGGACAGGTCGCGTGCGGAGGTAGTCAAGGAGGAGAGATTGAGCTCAGTGAGCGAAGGATCGGAGCAGCAGAGCGCGTTGGAAGAGCGAGAACGCATCGGAGGAGCGTGCGGCGGGGACCACCAGGAGCTGCGAAACATCTCCTCGCTTCGTACCGCTCCTGAGCTTGCCCAAAGGCACCGTCGACGAGCACAACGCGCCTACGAACTTGTCCGAACGGCCTTCGAGCGGGTTGAGGCGAGGTCGTCCCGCTGTTTTCCTCTCAACCTCCACCCGCCGCTCTCGCTCTTTGCTTTCCAGCTGCTTGACGGTTTCGATCAGACCCGTGGAGGTATCTGCCAGTCCTGCAGCTTCGACCAGTCATTCCATCGCTTCTTTACTCTTTCTCTCTTCTCCCTTCTCTTCTTGAGTTCGTCAACGTCCGCATTACTGGCTCACTGCACACTTCCCGGCGCTCGAGAAGCGGAGGCGAAGACAGGTAACCGAGAAAAGAGGGGAAAACTGCTGATGCGTCGTTGTTGCGAGTATGTACAAGGATGAAGAGGTCGCCGATGCTAGACGGGCAGTTTACCCAGCGTGGGGCTTGAGGCCCTCACCGCCAGAGCCGCCAGCTGAGTTACCGGGGCCCGAGCCAGCCGAGCCATCGGCGTTGGTCGCGTGCGGGTGGATCTGCTTCGGCTCCATGCCCTCCGGGACTGGGTGAAAAAAAGGATGGGTCAGCGACGATCGGGGGGAGGGAAGAGGAGGGAGAGACGCACCCTGACGGTTGGCGTGCGCCATGCGGCCGCCGGTCTCTTGGGTGTGGTCGTAGGTCTCGGGGCGGATCGAGTTGGCGGTGGCCGAGTCGGCGGTCTGGGCACCGGCGGAGCCGACGATGACGGGGGAGTGCTAGGTGTGGTGGAAGAGGTGGTGAAGGAGGGGGTAGTCGCAAGGGAAGTCGAAGGAGAAAGGGAACAGGGAGGAAAGGGCAAGTCAGCTTGAAGTCCGGGAGAAGGAGAGGTAGCGGGACTGTGCAACTCACGCCGTCCTTGGGGGCACGGTCGGCGGCGGTGGGGATCATCTTGAAGTGTGGAGGTGGTAGTGGTGGTGATGCTGTGGGAGAGGTCAAGGTCAGCCGACTTGGGGGGGAGTAGGAAAGGGAGTGGGAACGCACAAGTGGGTGGATATGGGTGCGGGTGAGGTGCGGCTCGGTACGAAGCGACTCGATGCACAGAAGCGAAGTGGAGTGGAGGAAGCAGAGAAGGGAGGCGAGGCGAAAGCGCTACTTGTACCTCGGGCCACGGAGGGGTGACGCAGCCTCGGGCCCACTCCCTCCGCTTTTCTCGCTCCTTCATCGTCGCCCCGTGTAGTCCCGCTTCTCGGCTACCGCGTTTGGCGATCCCGCCTGGGGCGAACGTAGACCTGACGCGCCGACGACGGCGACGAGGCGGAAAGAAAAGTGGACGACGGCGAGGGCGGTCGCGAGCAGAATCAACCCGTCACCGACGTCGTCATGCCCGCTGGGCGAAGGAGTCGCCCTCGAGCCGGACGAGCGGATGAGCGAGAAGCGAAGAAGGCGGACGGGGGTCGACCAGCGCTGTACGGCTAAGTCGAGAATAGGAGGCAAGGATGCGGTGAAGAATCGTTGTGTCGACAGGCGAGTCGCGAGGGCCAGTGAGCGGGGCAGGGGTGCTGTGGGTCGCACTTCATGACGCTGCAAGGCGCTCGACGGCCCTCAGAAGGCGGCGAGGAAGGGCAAGGTCGAGAAACTGATGAGGAGGTGAAGTGGGAGGAGTGAACGGCGACGACGACGAAGGGCAGGGTGCGGTGGTGCTCGAGGGGGTGTGCTGGATAGTCTGACTGCTCTGAGCGTGTGCAGTCTCTTCAACTAGCATTGAGAACGGGAGGACAACCCTCCTTCTCCTCCTCTCCTCCTTGTCCTCCTCCTCCCGCTCGACTCAAGCTCTCTCGGCTCAGACACGCTCGTGCAAGCGCTCGAAGATCTCTCGCTGCACGCCCTCAATCACCCTACCCACTCCCGCGATGCTCGACCGTCTTCCTCTCGAACGCCTTCTCCCCGCTTCGCCGCCCCGCTGGACATCGGCGGCAACTGGAGCGACAAGGCATACAAGGACCGCAGAAGCACCCTTAGGACCCTCTGCCTCGTCGACAAGCGGTTTTGCGCCCTCGCTCAGCCGATGCTCCCCGAGGTCTTCGAGGCGACAGGGGCGCGCGCGAGTCGGCTCGTAGAACGGCAGACCGGACGTACGCTCGGCAGCGCAGTCAAGAAGATGCTCATCGCTCACAGCCCAACCCACAACGGAGCCGACTTGGATGCTTCTCCCAATGTCGAAGCCCTTTTCTTCCTCTGCCATGGCCGAGTCGACTTGCTCCGCATCGCGAAGTTGAGGCGTGAGTCCCTCTTCTTTCGTCGTTTGCGGCCGCACCGCTTACTCTTGCCCCGGCAGAGCTTACGCACCTCGTTCTCTCCGAATGCACCCTCGTTTCGGACCAGACGCCCGTGTTTCCTCACCTCGTCGACCTCTCCCTGCAAGCCCTGGTCATCATGCGTGTCCAGTCTAGCCGTGAGCTTCTCTCCCCTGCGAACTTCCTCTCTCTTCGAATCCTCAGCATCGGCACGATCTCCGAGCCCGACTCTACCGCAAATGCAAACCCTTGGCAAACTCGTCGCGGAGGCAATAGCCGGCAACTGAACGCGCCCCTCGGGCCAATGACCTACCGCCGCATCCAACTTTCGCTTGACCCTGCCCTCGCCCGCCGCCTCGACTGTCTCTGCACTTTTCCGTCGCTCCAGTACCTCGACGCACCCGGCTTTCAGGCGGCTTCGAGCGTCCATGGAGTTTTCGCAAGCCTGCACGACCTCGGCCCTCTCGCGTGGTTCGCGTCCCTTGTCTCCCACCTTCACCTCTCTTCCATCGACGTCTCTCCCTCCGAGAACCTCCCGCGCCTGACCAAGCTCCTCCCGTCCTTCCCCTCCCTCCGCGCCATCGAGCTCTTCACCACCCCGCGCCCGCGTGTCATTCTCGACGGGGCGGACTGCCGCGCGATCGACGACTTTGTCAAGGAGTGCGAGGAGGGCAGGGTCAAGGTGTTCAGGTCGAGCCGCCCGACGTGGGCGGGTTTGTTTCGCCGAAGTTTGCGAGGTGGATGACGGCGGAAAGGGAGAGGAAGGAGGCGTTGGAGAAGAAGGCGGGAGAGGAAGGAGGCGTTGGAGAAGAAGGCGGACTAGGCGAGGTTGGGGAAGCAGCGCTTGTCTTAGGGTTCATTCGATTTCCTTCTCTCTCCGTATCGCTTGCGGTCCAAGTGCATTCTACGTCCCTGTCCTCGCGACCACAACAGAATGGGAGAGGAACGAGACCTTGCGTACTGCTACAACAAACGAGAAAGACCCGAATCTAGCGCGTCTCCAACCCCGCGCGCTACTTCTTCGCCTTCTTCCCCTGCTGCTGCTTCGGCGGGTTCTTCTGGGTCACAAGCGTGTTGAGCGTGTGTTGGCGGATCGTTGCGAACGGCGAGGCCGCGAAGGACTCGTTCTTGATGATGGCTGGGAGGCGGGCGGACTCGGTCGTGCTGCACAGGTGGACGTTAGGGAGAGAAGCAGAGGAAGAGAAAGAGGGGCACGCACAGCACCCGTTGCCGCTTCTTGGCCGTCAACCGCTCCTTGCCCTTCCCGTCCTTCACCTTCTTCGCCCCCTCGCCGAGCTCCTCCTCCTCGTCCATGCCCTCATCACCGTCCTCGTCCTCTCCCCGATCAGGCTGCAAGGGCGCGAACGAGGGCAGGACGGCCTCGACCTCGTTCAGGGAGGCGACGAGGTTGTTCTCCGGCTTGGCGGCGCGGCGGAGGCGCCGGGCGTGCGACTTGGAGTAGGGGGTGGTACTCGCGGATAGCTCTGTACAGCGGAGGAGGCGAGAAAGACGGTACAGTCGAGTCAGCCAAGAAGGAAAGGGGGAAAAGGGAGGAAGAAAAGGCAACACACTCTCGAGAAGAGCCTTGCGCTTGTTGTACGCCTTCTCCGCCTTGGTCTGGCGCTCCTTGACCGGCCTTGGCTGCTGCTCCTCCTGCTCTTCGGGCTCTTCCTGCTCCACCTCCTGCTCGACGGCCATCTGCGCCTGTGAGGAGGAACCGCTCGTGGTCAGTTCCGCTTCGTTCTAGCTGGGAAAGCAGGAGGTGCGCACCGAGATGGGCTGCATCTCGTTTGGGTGCATCATATAGTCGTCTGTGAGGTCGTCGGGCATGGGCTTTGCTTGCTTTGCCGGCTGAGCCTTGGGGGCCTTGGAGTGGCCGGGAAGGGAGGTGCGGGTGCGGCCGGGGCGAGGCTGTGTGCACACGGGTCAGTGAGGACTTTCTGTAGAAGCAGGAAGTTGTACGTGCCATGATGAGGTCGGGAGGCGGTGCGGAAGAGGTCAACCTTCAAGTCGCCCTCTCTCTCGCTCTCTCCGCTCACCGCTTCCGCTTTCAAACACTTTAGAGACGCCCAATGTGACTGCACACGATCATGATGAACCCTGCCACCCTCGCTGCCGGCATCACCGCCTCGACCGCGCTCTCGCTGTCGTCCTCTGTCCGGTGCCTCACGTCCTCCCCGCCCACCTTCCTCGCCGGCCTCGATCGCCTCCTCGACACCGCCAACTCCACCCTCCCCCGTGGCAGCGTCGTCGAGATCCAGGGCCTCCCGGGCGCGGGCAAGACCTCGCTCCTCCTCCACCTCGCCGCGACCTCTCTCCTCCCTCGCACCGCCTACGTCCCCTTCCCCGACCTGCGCGGCGGGCCCGGCGTCGCCCAAGTTCCCGTAGGCGGCAAGGAAACGACCGTCGTCTGGATCGAGTGCGGCGCGCGCCCCTTTCCGACCCGCCGCCTCGCGCTGCTCGTCCGGGCCCTCCTCGTCGAGTCCATCCGGCGCTTCCGCGCGCCCAAGGGCCTCGGCGCGCCCAAGGAGACCGAGATTGAGGCGCTCGTCGAGGAAGCGATGGCGCGGCTGCACGTCTTCCGCCCGAACGGGACGCTCCAGCTCGCCGTGACGGTGCAGGACCTGCCGCAGTGGGCGGCCGAGCGTGCCAAGGAGGGCGGCGAGGACGAGCCCGAGGTCGGAGTCGTGCTCATAGACGGGATGAGCGAGTTTGCGTGGGCGGACCAGTGGGCGCACGAGCTTTCTTCTTCTTCCTCCGCCGGCGCTTCCTCCACTGCCATTCCACCCCTCCGGCGCCTCCTCTCTGCCCTCGCGCACCTCCACTCGACCCTCGCGCCGACAATCTACCTCACCCAGTGGGTCTTCCGCCCGGCCTCGACCCTCCCCCAGACGAGCGAGGAAGGCCTCCCCTTCTACACGCACCACTACGCGCCGCCGTACTGGCCCTCCATCTCCGCTCCTGCGCCCTCGCGGTCCGACCCGCTCGAGGCCCCCAAGGTCGGCCCGCCCGGCGCGCCCGAGAGCGACAAGTGGCCGTCGTTCCCCGTCGCGTTGCACGTCACGGTCCACCCTGCTCCGCGCGCCGTCTTCCCGCGCGGGACAAGCCTCGCGACGGTGATGAGAGAGCGGTTCGGGGATGTTCCCGCTGGCGCAAGCGGGGCGGCGGCGGCGAGGCGGAGGAAAGAGGAGCGCGACCGGACGGAGGCGATTCGGTGCGTGGTCAGGGCGCCGGGAGGCGTCGAGCTGGGGAGGTGGGAGGTCGCGGTCGGCGATGGGGAGGTGGAAACGTAGGGCACACACGGAGAGGGGCAGAAAGCTGGCCTTCTCCTCCGATCCTTCTCCTCGCCGCGAAAGGAGCCAGTTGAAAGCGGGAGCAAACGAGTGAGAAGAAAGCTATGTACGTGTACTAATGTAGTCTATTCTAGGCATCTTCGTCTCCTGTCTTCCTAGACGAGCGGTAGGATCCTCCGAAAGGGAGGAAAAGGAAAGCGACCCGCGCCTTTCCCCTGGTCTAGTGCCTCTCCAACCACGCCATCATATCGCCGAGCACCCGCTGCCTCCGCGCGTCGTCCGCCTCGTCCCGCCCCTTGCGGAGCAGGATGTGCTCGAACCCCTCGTACAGCGCGATCGCCTTGTCGGTGCTCGCGGCGCGCGCGTGGAGCGCTTGCGAGCCTGAGGGCGAGGTGACGCGGTCGCTGGTGCCTGCGCGCATGTTGGGGAGGGCTTAGAGGTAGGAAGGCAGAGGAGGGGCGGAAGAGAACTCGCCGTGGCAGAGTAGGAACGGGACCTTGAGGTGCTCCATCTTGGCGTTGACGTCCGTAAGGCCCTGTCGGAAGGCATCGACACCTATCAGTCTGGCTTGCCGTGGAGAGCGGGAGCGAGAGCGGTAAGTGCGCATTTGGCGCACCTTGAGAATCGCGAGCCCGGTCGCGATGCGGAGCTTGCCGTGGTACGTTTGCGGGTCGGCTGCGAGGGATGGGCGTCATCATCTTCGATCCTCCAGCGAACCCGCGGAACAGAGGTAGAGGGAGAAAAGCACGGCGAGGCCAGCCCCAAACGCACCGATAAACTCCTCCTCGACCTCCGGATCCTCCGTGTTCTTCCCCTTGTTTGCCTCCGCCAGCGGAAATGCGCCGGCGACGGCGCTGAGCGCGCGGGCGACGAGCTCGACGGCGTACGCCGGGCGCGACTCGGGCGAGATGGCGAGCATCGGGCAGAGGAAGAGCCCGCCTGTGATCGTCGGGTGGTAGGACTCGGAAGTGTCCCGGCCGGAGGAGGCCGGGAGGGAGGTGTCGAGCGGGGCGCCGTATTTTCTGAAGAGAGAGGTGCGAGTCAGCTTCGGAGGAAATACAGAGGAACCCGAGAGGGGAGACGCACAGGCAGGTATAAACCGCAGTGAACCCGCCGAGGCTCTGTCCTGCGACAAACACCTTGCGCTTCTGCGTCGTGTGGTGCTCCGCCGCCGCCGCGCCCCCGGCAGCGCCGCCGTTCGCCGAGTCCTGGAGGATGAGCGCGTCTTGGTGCTGCACGTCGCGGAGAACGGCGTAGATGGCGTCGGCTGCAGTACAGGAGCGACTGAGCTGGTAAGTAAGAGTAAGGGATTTTTGAATGAGGGGAAAGGGGGCGAGGCGGAAGGGGAAAAGGCGCACCAAGGGCTTCCATGCGCGGGATGTGGACGTGGATGCCAGTAGAGCGGCCGTGTGAGGGCAGATCGGGAACGATGACGCGGTACTGGAGGGTATAGACGATCAGGGTCAGGTCAGGAGAGACAGGCATGAGGAAACGGCGCAGAAGAGGCGGAGACGACGTACGCCAGCATCGAGAAAGGCCGGCGCATGGACGGCGAATTTGCCGCCGTAGTCGTTGATGCCGTGGCACCAGATCAAGTCGGCATCTGAGGGAGAACCGGTTAGCTTCGCAAGAGGACGAGGGAGGTAAACGAGACGCACGCTTGCTGTTGACGCCCTTCTTCGGTTCCCAGACCTGGTACGCGACCCACTCTTCGTCACCATGACGGAGAAAGACCTTGCCGTCCCTCGCGCCGTACTGCTCCCGGACGTGCTGCTCCTGAGGGGACCTTGGCAGGGCGTCCCTGCCCCAAGTCGAGTCGCCCGCCGGTGGACGGTGGAGGAGTTGAGAGGCGAGGGAGTAAGTGGAGGAGGGGGAGGGGAGGGCGTAGTACCACGCTTCGTCCTTGGGCGGGGTCCAGGGCATGGGGGAGCGGAAGGCAAGTGGGGGAGGAGGGAACGGCGAGGACAACGAGGGGCAAGAAGCGGATCGATGGGCCGGTCTAGATGCGGGTAGCGCAGCGTGCCTAGTTGGTGTCTGGTCAGTAAGAGATGCGAGCGAGAGCGCGAGGTGAACGACCCTCGAGTGGAGCAGGACGCAGTCGTTGTGCTCGCCCGCTCCCGCTCCTTCTCGCTAGTCCAGCAGACACGGCTACTCGAGAACGACTCTGCACTCCTCTCACCGCCTCACCGGCCGCCTCGACCGCCCAGTCGCCCCCTCCCAGCTGAGCTCACTTCGACTCGCCGCAGCTCCCACACCCTTCACATACCTCGAGGGGCTGGTCAACGGCGCACCACGCTTTGGGACACCCTCAGTGAGACGCAGGAGAAGCGGCGCACCCTCACCGGCACTGCAGAGGTACGCTCGCTCTCCCTTTCTCCGAAGCACCGCCCCAGTCAACCTCACCCACTCGTCACTGCAGCTCTTCTTTGACCCTGCCAGGCGCACGTCCCTTCACTTGTCCACCCCTGCCACCCCCCGCATCACCTCCGCCGCACGTCTACCATGTCCTCCTCCTCCTCTTCCTCGTCCCAACCGCCCTCCTACCTCCCCACCCACGCCCTCGACCAAGCCGCAGCCGGAATCGCCGCCGGCCTCGTCTCGACCGTCTGCATGCAGCCGCTCGACCTCCTCAAGGTCCAGCTTCAGGTCTCAACCGCGCCGCGCACTCGCGGCACACTGGGGCAGATCAGCTGGGGCTTGAGGGAGATTGTGAAGAATGAGGGCGGTGTCAAGGGCTTGTACAGGGGGATCACACCGAACTTGGTCGGGAATGCGAGCAGTTGGGGGTTTTACTTCCTGTGGTGCGTCGCGACTTTCGCTTTTCTTCCTTCTGCCTCATGCTCTCAGGGGTGGGCAGGCTGATCCGGCATGCCGTGCTTGATGCACAGGTACACTATGCTCAAGGAGTCCATGTTCCCGAACCAGCCCGAGGGAAAGAAGCTGAATGCCGGCCAACACCTGTTAGCGAGCGCAACATCGGGTGCGCTCCCATTCTCTTACTCCGGCTCTTCACTGCGCCGACTCGCAGCAGGCCACTGAAACGAGTCGGAGTCGCACAACAGGCGTCATCACTGCCGTCATCACCAACCCGCTCTGGGTTGTCAAGACGCGGATGTACACCACCTCGGCGTCGAATCCGCACGCGTACCGAGGCGTCCTCCGTACGCTCTGAACTTCCATCTACCCATGCTCGGCGTCTCGTCCTCTCCACCCGCGTCGCTAACTCCCTCCTCCTCTTTCCCTCTCCGGCCCCTCTCTCTTTCCCGTCCAGACGGCCTCTACTCTCTCGCGCGGCACGAAAGCCTCGCAGGCCTGTCCAAGGGCCTCTCGCTCGCGCTCATTGGCGTGTCGAACGGCGCGGTGCAGTTCATGACGTACGAGGAGTTGAAGAAGCGCCGGATGGAGGTGCGGAGGCGACAGCTGGGTCCGGGCGCGGGGGAGGAGGAAGTGAGGAGGTTGGTGAGTCGCGCGCTTGATTTTCCCTCCACCAAAGAAACCTCCCTCAGCCAGCGGCGGCTGTCTCAAGCGCAGCACTCACGAACTCCCTGTCCTGGCAGAGCAACACCGAGTACATCCTCATGTCCGGCTCGGCCAAGCTCGTGGCGATTGCAATTACGTACCCCTACCAGGTCATCCGGTCGCGGATACAGGTGCGCTTGCCCTCCTCCTTTCCCTTCTGCCTCCCCGCTCCACCCTAAGACTGATCTGCCTTGTCCCGAGCAGTATCAACCCCTCATCGCGTCCACTCCCGCACCAACACTCTCCTCCTCGGCGTCCCCCTCTTGCACACCACACCCCGCTTCTTCCGCCGCGACCCCCTCGCAAATAGCGCCCTACCGCTCGATTCCGGACGTTCTCCGGCGCACCTACCTCACCGAAGGCCTCGGCGGGTTCTACAAGGGCATCGCGACGAACGCGGTGCGCATCCTGCCCGGAACGTGCGTCACGTTTGTCGTTTACGAGCAGGTCGCGCGCGGGTTGGAGAGGCTGGCGGTGCAGAAGCAGGGCGGAGGGCGGAGAGAGGGTGGGGGAGTGGTCAAGGATGAGGGCTAGATGGAGGAGAGGGAATAGAACGTGGGATAGACGGGCGAAGGGCAGGAAGAGAGGAGGAGAGGAAAAGAAGGCCGCGAAGATTCGCTCTTCTCCTCGCACCTGGCGCTTCTTCCGCGCCCGACACGACCGTCTGCGCGACCTTTCACTCTGTGCTCGTCGTGTGAGGCGGTGGACGGGGTGGCCAGACGGCGAGGGCGACCGCTCGCTCCTTTTCCTGCTCGAGGTGTTCGTGCACGATCCTCCTCCCCACCTGTCCCCTAAAGTCGCTCGAGCTGGCCTTGCTCTCCGTGTATCCTCACTCGTCTTGCTCCATTACGCCAGCGATCCGAAGGCGGCCAGTGCAGTTTGGTTCTCCTCCCCTGGTCGTTCACACGAGCCCAGCGGGAGGGCGCCTCCCTCTTCTTCCCCTTCGACCCGCTCGTCTCTTTCCGCCCGCTCCTCGACACAGCGCAGCACCCTCTCGCGCCCTCCCTCGACCCCGTCCGGCTTGTCCTTGCCCTCAGCGCGGTCGTCGTCGTCCTCATCGGAGCCAGCTTCAGAGGCCAGTCGACTCGCTCGCACCTCGCCGCTGGTCGGACAGTCCCTCGCCAGGAGAAGGACTACCAGCAGGCCACCCAGCAGGTCCAAGCAGCTCGAGGGCCTCTTCCACCCGACGAGCAACGAAGCCGCTCCACCTCATCCTCGTCCTCAGCCAGCGCTCGCACCTTCCACTGCCGCAGACGAGCACAGCCAGGACAGCATGGCCCGATCAGTTCACTCGCCGTCCCCTCCTCCCTCTCCCACTCCCGGCTCGCCCACCGCCAGCCCCTCGCTCTCCTCCGCCTCCCCACTTCCGTCCTCGATCCCTTCCTCGCTCCTCACCTCCCTCTCCGCCGACGAGCTCGCCGCCGCTCCGAAAGAGGTCCTCCTCGCCCTCGTCCAGCACACCCAGACCGAACTCATCGCCGCTCAGGGCCGCGTCGGGCAGCTCGAGGAGGAGAAGGAGGGCAGGGAGACCGACGGGCAGGAGGCTCAGCGCGAGAGGGACGCGTGGAGGCAGCGGTGGGAGGAGGTCATGGCCGACCAGGGCAGGATGTAAGTTCCGCGCTCTCTCCTTTCTTTGCCGGCAGCCTCTTTTGCGGCTGGCTCACGCTCTGGGAGCGAGAGACCTGACCCTACCTTCCCACACGACAGGGAGGAGGAACTTGCCGGCCGAGTCGAAGTCCTCGACAAGCTTCGCGGGACGGTGCGCGACCTCGAGCGGGAAAAGCGCGATGCGACGAAGCGGTACCGCGAGCAGGTGCGTCTCTTTTCCTCTTCCTTCTTTGTCCCGTGACTGACCCCCTTCCTCGCACACAGGCCGAAACCTTCGAAGCCGAGCGGCAAGCGTGGCACGATGAGGAGCAGCACTACAAAGTCCGCATCGCCAACCTCGCCCAGTCCTCGCAATCTTCCTCCCGCCGCGGCTCGAGGCGCGATACGCCGCACAACCGCCGACAGTCGGCGCCACTCCCGAGCTTTGAGCCGACGAGCGAGGAGGACGAGGACGCGGTGGCTGAAGACGCAGACGGCGAGGGCGACGCAAAGACGCCGCGGACCGCCACGTCCTCCTCCTCTCGCGGCGGTGCCTCTTCCCCCACACCCTCTTCGACCTCTTCCACCGCCCCGACGACCGCCCCGCCCTCCGTCTCCGACGGCTCGTCGACGCCCAACCCCTCGGCAACCGAGCTCGCCCTGCGCGCGCAGCTCGACTCGCTCTCAACCGCGCACGCGTCTTTGTCCCAGTCGCTCCGCACGCTCCAGACCGAGATGGCCGACCTGAAGCGCGTGTACCAGGACCTGCAGGAGGAGAACGAGTCGTACGAGATCTTGCTCGGGGAGAAGACCCTCAGCGGCGAGGTGACCGGCACCGAGCTGTTCCGGAAGAGCTTTCAGTGGGGAGAGAGCGGTGGGTCCGGCCCCATGGGAGGAGGAGGGACGCCGCAGTGGAACTCGGCGTTTGGGTTTGCGGGCGGGCTCGAGGCCGTCGGCGAAGAGGACGGCGAGGACGAGCTGCACGCGCACGCGCTCGCGGGCGAGCTCCCGCTCGACAGCGACGACGACTCGCTCTCCGACTCGGACGACGGCGAAGAGGAGGACGGGACGGACACGGACGGCGAGGGCGACGGTCGCGCGCGCGGCCAGCTCAGCGAGGAGATCGAGCAGGTCCTGCTCGAGTCAACCGGGACCGGGTCGGCCTCGTCCGGCGCCGTCGGCGGCAAGCTCGGGAGGCGCCACAGCCGCCGCGGCGGGAGCCTCGCGATCGCAAACGGCGCGCGCGCGGCCGGCGCGGCGGCGCAGAAGCGGCCCTCGGTGGGCGCATCCAGCGGGGTGGCGGCTGTGGGCGGCGGCGGCGGGGGGCTCGACTTGGCGGCGGAGCTTGAGGCGGCGCAGGACCAGGAGGAGCTCGACGAGGTGGATCTTGAGCGGGCGCGGGCGAGGGAGGAGAGGAGGAAGAGGAAGAAGGAGGAGAGGGAGAAGAGACGGGAGGAGAGGAGGAGGGAGAAGGAGAAGAGGCGGCTAGCGGCGCAGGGAGGGAGGAGGGAGAGCAGCTTTGCCGGGGTGAGCGAGGGTGCGTCTGGCTGTCCTTCCTCTGTCTCTTCCCCCCGTCCTCCTTTCTCAACCCGCTCCTGACGGTGTCTCCCATTCTACCCGCCTTTTTCCGCTGAACACTGACCCATCTTCCTTCACTCCCAGTCGACCTGCACGCCGAGATCCGCCAGCTTCGCGAAGCGAACAAGGCCCTCACGCTCTACGTCTCCAAGATTGTTGACCGCGTCTGCAGCCAGGAAGGGTTCGAGAAGGTCCTCGCCGTCGACTACCGCGAGCGGACGCCCAAGACGGGGTCGGCGCCCTCGCCGCCGCTGGCGCGCTCGTCGGCGCCCGCCCCACCAGCAAAGGACGGCGAGGGCGACAAGCTCAAGAAGCCGCGGCCGGTCAGCACGCTCTTTGGCCGCGCCGCCTCGACCGCTACATCTGCCAGCACCCCTTCTCCGTCTTCGTTGTCCGCCTCCACCTCGCAGCCTCTCTCCGCCTCGACCTCGACCAGCACCTCCACTGCCAGCCTGCTCTCTTCCTCGCAGTCTACACCTTCCGGCCCGCGCAAGTCTGGCGGCCTCAGCTGGGACAGCATCTCGTCCCTCTTCGGCTCGGCCACGTCCGGCAGCGGCGCCTCGACCGCCAACTCGAGCGCGATGAAGCCCCTCATGCTCTCCACCGACGCGGCGGCGGCCGCCGCGCGCAAGCTCGACCCGGCCGAGGAGGACGAAGACGAAGACGACCGGCGCGAGCGCGCGCGCATCCGCGCCGAGATGGCCCAGCTGGGCTTTGAGCCGCCCCCTCCTCGTCCGCGTTCGTCCTCCTCTGCGACCGCGCTGGCCTCACCCGCGCTCCCGGCGCTGCCGCCGCGAACGCCCGAGGAGGAGCGCCAGGCCACGCTTGCGAGGCTGGAGCAGCAGGAGGCCGAGGCGAGGGCGGCGCTGCAGGAGGGTCGGAGCAGCGGGTTCACGGACCCGCCGTCGCGGCGCGTGAGCATGCGGATGGAGCGAAGGCATTCGAGCCAGCGCGGCGGAAGCATCTCGTACCTCAGGAGCGCGAGCCCGGTCAGCCCGGCGCTGGGGGCTGGGGAGGGCGAGCCGCCTGCGCTCGGGGTTGGGCTGGGGATCAAGGAAGAGGGGAAGGGGGAGGAGGGGGAGAAGGTGGACGGAGCAGCAGACGGGGAGGGCAAGCTTGGCAAGGCGTTGAAGCGGCTGTCGACGAGCTGGGCGAGCCCGAAGCTCGGCTAGTCCTCCTCAGCATTATTCCCACCTCTCTCTCTCTCCCACCCAGTGCTCCTCGCCATCTCGTATACCTTTGCACCCATTCGCATCTTCTTCCGCTTTCTCCCGCTAGTTTTCGTAGTTCTTCGTTCGTTCCCATCAGTCAAAGCAGCAGCAACAGCACGCTTTTCTTGCAATAGGCGGTACAGCAACAACGGGCACGGCTCGGGCTACGATACGGAAAAGACGCAAGAGAGGCGCACGGCAAGGAAAAGGAGAAGAAGGGCACAAGGGAGGTGGGGAGGGGGTGCGTCTTCGCCTGCTCAGAGCATCGCCGGCGCCGCGAACGCACTCGCCGGGACACTCGTCGGCGTCGGCGGCACCGTCAGGCCGCTCGTGCTCGTCCCGCCATCGCGCGTCAGGAGGGAGGCCGTATCGAGGAAGCCTCCTCCTCCGGCGCCGCCGCCGCCAGGACGAGAGAAGTCCGAGAGCGCGCCGTAGGCCCTCGGAGGGGCGTCGCCGGCGCTGGCGGGGAGGAGAGAGCGCGGGTTGAGCCAGGGAGTGGGGCTCTGCGGGTTGAGCGCGATCAGCTTGACCTAGACGGGGAGAGAAAGCGAGAGATGAGAAGCGCACGAGTAGCAAGTACCCGTCGATCGCCTCGCGGAAGCGCATCTTGTACTGCTTGGGCGTGATGACGGTTGGACCGCCGGCCTTGGACGCGCCGCCGAGGAACGTCGTCTCCTTGACCCAGCTCTCGATGCGCTTGTCCCACGTGTACGTGCGGATGTAGTCTGCGACGGGGTGACATGAGGTCAGTACGGAGCAAGGAGGGAAAGCAAGCGGGAAGGAGACGCACCGACGATCCCGACGCAGAGCTCCGGATTGACCGCATCGACGCCGACGACGAGCGAGTAGTCCATGACGTTGAGCTCGGAGAGGAACTGGCTGTCATTGAAGATGGCCTGCTTGATGAAAAGCTTGGACTCCTCGCGGACGTAGAACGGGCTCTTGAGCGACAGCTCGAGCAGGTTCTCGTCCAGCAGAACCGGGTTCGACTCGTCGGCACGGCGGTTGCGCGTCGAGCCTTTAAGGTCGAAGATCTGCTTGAGCTGCCGACCGTAGAAGAGGTTCTGCAGGAAGAGATTTGGGTGAGCTGAGTTCAAGATGAGGCAACGGGTGAGAGGGCGCGCCTCCATAACCAGGAAGTCGACGTTGCGATAGTGCTTGCCGAGGCTGATGCGGTAGATGCCGAAGACCTTGGCGAGTACAGTCGGTTTCTGAGGGGAGGAGAGTAAGGAAGGGTTGAGGAGCAGGAAGGAGAGTCAGAACGTACCCCTTGGAAGAGCGCGTCGGCCATGTACTGGAAGTACGCAGGCGCGAAGCGGGCGAAGACCTCCATCTCGGGCCGAGAGAGCTGCTTGACGATGAAGCGGTCGTCTACGGAGAGAGGCAAGTCAGTCTTGCTGCATGACCGAATGAGAGGGAAGAAAGGAGAACGCACCGAGCGTCTTCATGAAGTCGACCTTAGACTTGCCGCCGACGGCGTCCCACTTGAAGCACCGCGACAAGCTCTCGACGAACTGCGAGTCGCATCCGCACTGCCGTCGGAGCGCCTCGAACTGCTCGACCCAGAAAACGGTACAGCGCGCCGAGATGTCGCCGAGCTCGACGTCTACGAGATGTCAGGTCAGCGAACCGAGAAGGTGAACAGAAAGAAGAGGAAGAAAGAGGAAAAAGAAGGAGGAAGAGGAGACATCGACGCACCGCCGAGTTTGAACGACCGCTGCGACGGCGCGCGGAGAATGTCTTCGATCGTCCTCGCCAGGTCGGGATCGGGCAGCGGCGACGAGATCATGTCGCTCTTAATGCTCTCCGCCTTGTTCGCCGCAAGCCCTTCCCGGATTCGAGGGAGAGCGGAGGTGTTGAAGGCCTGGTAGTATTTGCGCGAGCTGCGAGAGGGACGAAGTGAGCATGATGAAGGAAGGAAACTAGGAGGGAGACGCGGACCTGAGAGTGTGGGCGATGATCGAGGTCGGCTCGTCGTCTCGCAGGACGACCGGGTTGTCGGCGTAGACGTGCTCCGTTGGCAGACTGTGAGATGCAGGGTCAGAGAGAGGCAGTGAGTAAGAGAAAAAGGGGGTTTACGTCGGGTAGGCAAGCGGGGAAAAGTCGCCGTTGCGGTAGTTCCACAGGCTGGAAAAGGCGTTGAAGATCGACTTGCGCTCGGCACCGCTCGACTCGCCTTCAGACATGCGGGGGAAGGTGAACGAGTCGGGCATGAGCGGCGAAGGTGGGACGGAGGGGAACTCGACGTCGGACTGCTCGACAGAGCGGGAGAGGCCTTCTGGAGCTGGCGGAGGTGGAGGGAGGACGGCTGGGAGCATGGCGGACTGGTCGAGTGCGGCGATGCTGACGGAGCGGGCGAGGGCGTCGGTCATGCTGGTCGTTGTCGGAGCTGGTGGAGCAGGATGAGGTGTCGGTTCTGCCGAAGAACGGTGTGTCGTCTCCGTCGTTGAGCTCAGCTCCCCCTTCCCCGTCGGCTCGTTGCCCTCGTCGTCGCGGTCTGAGTCTTCGGGATCATCACCTCCGCCTTCGTCGTCCGCACCGACGTCTTCGTCGTCGCTGTTCCGACGCGAGGCTGGACCCTCGTCCTCCGAGTCGTCGTTCTTCATGGCATCGTCGATGTCGTCGTAGACGCGACTCGTTGGCTGCGACCGAATGACTGCCTTGGCCGACTTGCGCGGGGTTAGCAAGCCCTTATTCCCCGACTCGTATTTGCGAACTGCGTTCCGGACGTTGTTGCCGCCGCTGGGAGCGCCGCTGCCCGACACAGCTCGCCGGCTGACCTTGCTCTTCGAGCTTGTCGTCGCGCGAGCGAACCCGCGGCCGAAAGTGCGCTGCACGGGTCTGCTGCCGGTGTCGCTCGACTCGGACTGGACGGCGGCGCGAGCAGACTTGGCTTTGATCGTCGACCGGGAGGACGAGTGCGAGGGGAGAGGAGGACGACGAGGGGCGACGTCGACGGATTGCGCTTCCTCGGACAGGACGGGGACGGGAAGACGGGAGCGGGTGAAGGTCGGACTGTTCGGGCGGGTGTGGGCGCGCGAAGCTGGTCGGGAAGGGGGTCGCGATGTCGAGGGCGAGAGGCTGAGGCCGAGACCGGATATGGAGGGGTTGAAGAGACTGTCCGGCGAGTCGAAGGGATCGCCTTCGAGGGGGAAAGAATTGGCCTTGGAAGTCTTGGAGGGGATTCGAGTCGGGCGATTGGCTGCGTCGGCGAGCTGGTGGTTCTGGAGGTGGAGAGCGCCTACGTTCAGGGCGTCTGCGAGGAGAAGGAGGCATGGTCAGGAGCGAACGAAAGGAAGACAGCAGGAAAAGAGCGCACAGCTGGTGTCGGGGTCGGAGAAAACAGGTGCACGCAAAGGGTGCGACGACTGCCGGATGCTCTTGCTCACTTTCGGCTTGTCGGTGTGCGCTCGCTTCAGGCCGGGCTTGCCGGGCGACCCTCCATGCTTCTTCCAGAAGGCGCTCCTGCTCGGCCCAATTGACGGCTCCGGCGACTCGAAGATGCTCAAGCGAGGGAGAAGCCCTGGCGCGACATGCCCGCGCCGGCGGGTCGAGACAGGCGGCTGGTCCTGCTCGCTCTCGATCGCGCTCGTCTCGTCCATCGCCTCGCCTTGCAGCCGATCCTTGATGAAGGGCGAGTTGGACCGTCCGATCGAGCCCGTCTCCTCGCGCACGGTCACGTCGCTCTCGCCCTCGCTCTCGTACATCGTGCGGGACAGGCCCGGCGAGTGAGGGAGGCGCGGCGAGCGGGGAGGAGAGCCGGCAGGGTGGACGTCATCGGCAGAAGGGGAGACGAAGAGGCTGGGCGACGGAAGAGGAGGGACGACGTCGGCGGTTGAAGTGGGAAGGGTAGAGGTCGAGTCGGTCGGGTCGGGCGGCGGCTCGATGACGATGTCGGCGCTGAGAACGCTCGAAGTGTCTCCCTGGGCCGAGAGCGAGTCCTCCGGCCGCAGCGACGACGCCTCGCTCGATGCCGGCGAGAGCGACTGCGCTTCCTCCGAGTCCTGGCTGTGCTCGTGCTCCTCAATCTCGAGCGCGGGCGGGAGCGAGCTCGACGCGCTCCTCATCCCGGGCGACCCCATCAGCCCGGCGCTCGCCTCGGGGAAGAGCCGCTTGAGCTGGGTCGTCGAAACGCGGCGGAGGTCGGCCGCCTCAGCGGGCATCACCTTCTTGGCGAAGGCGGTCCAGTCGGCATCGAAGCCGTGCGACTTCTCCTGCAGCGCTCGCCGGACGACGGTCATCTCGGTGCCGTTCGACGCCGACGACGGGGCGTGCTCGTAGACGGACGCGAGGAGGCGGAGGATGGTGTCCTTCTCGCGGGCGCAGCGGGCCGAGAAGTCGGCGAGCGCGGCCTTGCACTCCTCGATGCGGTCGACGGGGACGCAGTCGAATTTGAATGCGTTGATGCGGACCTGGACCGAGCGGAAGAACGCCTCGGCGCGGTGCTTGACCTGCTCGTACTCGCTGGTGCGGAGCTTGAGCTGCTCGTCCGGGCGGACCTTGACCTGCCTCGGCGGGGCGACGACGTCGCGGAGATCGATGCGGTCGACGATGATCGTCACCCGCACGCTGCCAAAGTGCCAGTACCGGATGTGCTCGAGCTGGCCGTCGTGACCGCAGCCACTCGCACCGCAGACGAGCTGGGCGGACGGGTAGAAAGCAAGCTCGAGGAACTTGGCGAAGCTGAGGCGGGGAGTTTCGTTGGTGACGTAGGTCTGCTGAGTCGCGCCGCACTTGCAGCCAGCGATGCGGCACTGCGAGGACATGGCCATCCCGCCGAGGAGCGAGTCGTTGTTGGACGGCTCGCTGCTGATCCGGACGATGAGGCCGTCGTGAACGTAGATGCGCTGGTGCCGAGCCAGCATCTCGTGGCAGGACGGCGACGGGCACGGCTCACTCGAGCGGAGCGCGGCATCGGCCTCGCGGAGGAAGGCGCCGATCGTCCGGTCGCTCTCGCCGTAGAACTCGAGCGAGCGCACCGTCGGCGGACGGCAGAGTCGGCTCGGCTCACCCGTGTTGTGGTCGCAGAGGAGGAGCGACTCGAGGACGAAGAGCTGTTGGTAGTCGACCGGGTCGAAGCTGTCCGAGTTGGCCTTGCGATAGGCGTCCCAGGCGGCGAGGTGCTGCTGGTGACGCTCCTCAGCCTCGACGAAGGCGGACTGCTCGGCGAGCGCGCTCGACTGCCGATTCGCCGGGCGCGGGTTCTTCTCGGCGAGAGAGGCAGCGTCGGCGAGGAGGGTCACGCTGGGAAGGAAGGACACCTTCTCTGGCGGAGATCCAAAGACGGAGGAAGATGATGACGACGAGCCAAGCTCGTTGAGCAAGACGCCCGACGCCCCTCCCGAGACCGAGTTGGCCCTCGACGCCGCCTCCTTCTCGTCGTCGATGATTTGCTGCGTCTCCTCCGCCTCCCGCCGCTCCCTCAGCTCGCGGATCTTGCGGTCCTCGTCGGCCATCCGGGCGAGCGGGTACGGCGGCGGGAAGTGCACGAGCGCCGAGCCAGACAGCGCGGCGGACTCGTACGGCTCGAGGGCGGCCGAGATCTGCTCCGACGTGAGCTGCTGGGGCGCGTCGGAAGAGAGGACGGTGTTCGAGCCCTTTGCGAGCGAGCGGGATGAAGGACGGATGGTCGAGCGGAGCGGGGAGGGTGCTTTCGCTGGGAGGAGCTCGATGTGCTGGTCGTGGAGGAGGTAGCCCTCGAGCTTGGCGTTGTAGACGACGAGGATGAGCATGTGGACGATGCGCTTGAGCTTGGCGAGCGTCTCGAACGACTCGCCGCGGAGGATGATCGTGCACGGCTTGTGGTGGTCCTTGCCCTCGAAGCGGAGGATCGTCTTCCTCCCGCCGGGGATGAGCGGGTGCACGAACGTCTGCACGCGGAACGACTGGCACCGCGAGACGATGCGCAGCGGGCGGTGCTTGTCCGATGGGAGCGCGCGGTCGGCGAGGTCGCTGATCGAGGTGACGATGTCGGCACCGAGCGCGCGGGCGACCGCCTCGAGCGCCGAGTGCTTGACGTGCCGAGCGGCGGCGACATCCTTCTCGCGGAGGAGCTTGAGCGCGTGCTGCGAGACGGTCTCCTCGACGAGGAGGAGGTCGGGGAAGAACTGACAGATGCGGTCGACGAGCTTGTCGACGGCCTGGTCGGCCTGGGCCCGGACGGTGTCGAGCGTGTAGAACTGGTTGTCGCGCTGGAAGTCGAGCGGGAGCTGCGAGAGGAGCATGACCTTCGGGTTCGTCATCTTCCGCGGCATGCCCTTGTGCATGAGGTTCTTGGTGATCACGACGCCGCTGACAAACTCGCTGTCCTTCGGCCTGCCGCCCGGGATGCGCTTGACGCGGACGTGCTGGCGGACGTCGAGGTCATCCCCGACCGCTCGGTACGGCAGCGTCGCGAGGCGGTCCGCGACCTCGTGCAGGAGGCGCTCGAGCTCGCCCGCCCACGCCTTGGCGTGCGGGACCTCCTCGCGCTCCAGCGACTGGCGGATCATGCGCCGGATGTGCGCGAGCGCGGCGGGCGACAGCGGGATCTCGGGCGGGCCCTCGAGCGCGTCGGCCTGGAACGCCTGGAATTGGTACGCATCCGGGTCCGTCTCGCTCAGGTCAAACGGGAGGAGCGTGAGGGGGGCGCTAGTGCCGAAGAGGGAGAGGCGGGAGGTCGAGCGGTCGAAGGTTGGGATCGAGGGCGAGTGGCGCATGCCGCCGTGACCAGCGTGGTCGGCGAGGAGCCCCGAGGTAGGCCGGGGAGAGCGCTCGGGCGGCTCCGTGCTCGGGAAGGTGAGCTTCGGCGGCGGCGGCTTCTTCTGCTTCGTTCCCTCGAGCTCCACCCCCTCGCCCAGGTCGAGCCCGAGCCCCTTCGGTTCCCCTCCCGGTGCTGCTCCTCCAAACCCACTCTCCTCCTCCTCGCGGTCGACGTGCACCGCCTCGTGCTCGTCGAAGTCTCCGTTGCGCGACGCGTGGTCGTCGTCCTCTTCGCCAAAGTCCTTGCGGAACGGCACGGCGGACAGCGTCGGGCTCTGGAGCGCTCCGCCGCTCGCGCTGGGCGAGAAAGCCGAGACGGCGTCGTCCGCGCCTCGCCCGGTCGACTCGGCCTGACCACCTGACCCGCCTTCGTTGCGCAGAGCCTGGTCCGCCGCCGCGCGCTCCTGCTGCTGTTCGAGGAGGGACGTCTTCGGGCTCCTCTTTCCCGCCGCGTCCTCCTCGCCCGCTCCCTCTCCCGCAGCGTCCTCAGCAAAGTCGGGCGACGCCGGCCGGCTCGACCGCTCCGAGATGCGGTCCTCGACCGTCGTCGGGCTGGACGGCTCGACCGTCCGGCGCAGGTGCGAGTGGTTGCGGTACAGGCTCGGGGGGTGGGAGAACCCGGGCGGGAGGGCCGAGTAGGGCGTGACGGGCGAGTAGGACGGGATCGAAGCGGAAGGAGGAGGGTGAATGGCGGAGGAGGAAGAGGGGAAGGCGGAGTGCGGAGGGGGCGCGCGGTAGGAGTAGGAGAGCGAGGCGCGGTCGTCTTCGATGAAGGAGCGGGAGGACTCGCGCTTGAGGAGCTTCATGACCGAGGCGTGGCAATTGATGCAGACGCGGCCGACTTGCTCGACGGTATACGGCGTGCTGAGGGAAAAGCCGACAGTTAGCTCGAGGGGACTATAAGGGGACGAGAGGGCGAACCAGTTGCCGCAGAAGATGTGGCCGCAAAGACGACCTGCGGGAGGAACGGAAGGTCAGTATCGGCAAGAGCGGGGGGGTAAATGGCGCGGAAAAGCAAGGAAGAAAGGTAGGAAGGCAGGAACGAAGAGCTCACAATGATGCCTCCGGTTCCACAGCACGAACCTCGTCTGGCACGACGTGCACTCGCGCGCCGACTCGTCCTTCATCCAGTACTTCGTCGAGAGGGTCTGTAGCTCCCTCCACCCAGTCAGCAACTCTTTCTCCTCAAACAGCGAGAGAGATAGAAGGCGGAAGAAGAGGGAAGGAGCGAAGCGCACCGTCCCATGCATCCTCCTCATGCTCTCCACCGCGCTCGGGCTGCTCTTGTGCCCCGCCCCGTCCGGCCTCGCCCCGCCAAACACGCTCGGCGCCTTCCCTCCCGCGGGTCCAACGCTCGCGCTCATCACGCTCCGCGCGTCCCCTCCGGCGTGGTCCGGCGGCTCGATCGTCGGCGTGCGCCGCAGGGCGAGGCCGAGCGCGCCGGAGCCGACGCCGACGAGGGAGTAGCGGCGTGGGCGTCTTGAAGAGGGAGGAGGAGGGTCCGGCGGAAGGGCGGGGGAAGAGGACGAAGAAGGATGGTGATGATGGTCGGGGTGGAAGGAAGAAGAGGGGTCGAACCCCTCGCTCAGGGTCGGGCTGTCTTCTCCTCCCCCTCCCGGTGGCCCGCCTCCTCGCGGCCAGGGAGACGGCGCCGGCCCGACCGAGGACGAGAGGGGCGGCTCGGCGCCGACGGCGGTGGTCTGGAGCGAGACGCGGGCGACGGAGGGCGCGGCGGCGTTTGAGAGGCGGGTCGGGCGGACGAAGCGCGCGCTCGGGGCTGCTCCTGCACTTTGTGCGCTCGGAAAGGGGAGGGGAAGAGGCCGAGAAGGCGAAGGGTGCGAGGGAGAAGCGACTCGAGGAGGAGGCGGCGGAGGGGAAGCGGGCGACGACCGCGTCCTTTCCCGCTTCCTCGCCGGCGAAGCGGGCCTCGGGGTCTCGTCGCGGGACACGAGCGAGTGGCGTGCGGGCGTGGTCGACCTCGACGCGCGCGAGACGCTTCTCCCCCTCGGTGCTGCTCCTCCTCCTCCAGGCGGGCGGGTCATGCCCAGGGTGGCGGCGAGGGCGTCTTTGGCGCGCGAGGACGAGGCGGTGCGGGCCTTGGAGCGTTGCGTGCGCGTGTCGAACTGACCGTCGAAGGCAGTGTCCGCTCCGTTCGCTGCTCCTGCTCCTCCAGCGGCCCCACCACCACTACCCGCGTCCTTCTCCCCTCGACCCCCGTCCGCGCCGTCCCTGCCCATCGATGCTCCGCCAGCACCAAAGAGACGCTTGAGGCCGGTGAGGAGCGCGCTGCCCGTGCTGTCGCCGTGCTGGGCCGCGTCCGGTGCCGAAGAGGAGGAAGCGTTTGGGTGCGGCGAAGAGGTGGGCGGAGGGAGCGCGAACGTCGACGAGAACGAGACGTACGAGGACTCGGTGGGGGGCGGGTCAGCGGCTGACATAGAGCTAGCACATTGAAGCAAGGAGAGGTGCGGGAGCAAGAGGCGTGGGACGGGGGGAGGGGCGATGCTTTCTTGGCTCGCAACAGCACAAGATGGTGTAAGAGCAGTAGCAGTACAACACTCGTCGCCTAGTCTCCTCGAACCCGCGCGTAGAGCTACAACAGTGCAACAAACGCCGTAAACTGCCCCTCTCTCCCTCGCCAAAACGGGGCCTAGTCGTCCATCTCCCTCGAGTGGACCGCGATTCCCCGTGCCTCGAGGTCCTCGACAACCTCTTCTGGCAGCTGGCCGGTCACCCTGCGCGGAAGGAGGGGAAGATGAGCGGGCAAGGAGGGAGAGAAGAAGAAGGAGGGGGAAAGGGGGACGGACCGGACGGCGTACACTCCCGGAGAGTGCTTCTCTGCGTGCGAAGGGTCCAAGGGTCAGCTCTGAAGGGAAGTCTGGACCGTTCATTTGGCCAGGAAGAGCGGAAAGAGCCCGTCGACGCACCGTTGCGCTGCCACTTTGCCTGCGTCCGCAACGTCCCTGGTCAGCGTGCGCCCGCGTGTGTGGGTAGGAGAGAGGGAACGACGCACGACCCAGCTCTCCTTGGGGTCGATCAAGGCGATGACGCCGTCGAACTGGCCGGTGGTGCACATGAGGACCTTGTCCGAGTCGCCCTTGAGCTGTCGGGGAGTGAGGATGAGTGGAGGCTGTAGGTGGAGAGGAGTGGAGAGAGCGTACGTCGAGGTACTGGTCGCAGTTGGGGCAGCCGTGCTTGCGGAACTCTGCGGCGGACGCGACGAACGAGCACATGAGGCACGCGCGCAGCTTCTTGCTCGAGGACGACATGGAAGGCGCGTCGGTGGTCGAGTTGGTTGAGAGTTTGGAGGAGCAGGAGAGAGAGCGGCAGAGGAAGAGTGTTTGGTCGAGAGGAGGACCAGGAGGAGGAGGAGGGTTGTGTTGCGTCCGACTACTGCTGCTTGTTGCTGTGCTTGCTTTTTCCCCTCTCAGAGTGCACCTCGACACGCTCGACCTCTCTCTCGCGGTCCCGCTGCGCTTCTTCCTCTCCCTCTCCTCCTCCTCCCCACCTCCCCTCTCCTCCCTCTGCTCCCTCCCCTCCTCGCTCCTCTCGACGCGGCGCATGCCCTCCTCCACCCGCTCTCGCAAATCCTCCTCGCCCCCACCCTCAGCCGCACCCGCCCCGCAACGGAGGACCACCCGCGCGTCCTCACAACAACCCCCTTCCTCCGCCGCCGCCGCGCTCGACCTCCCCGCCCCGGCACGCGCAACCCGCTCGAGGAGCAACACTCCCGCGCCCTCCACTTCGACCGCCGAGACGCGTCCGCTGAGGAGGGGCAGGAGCAGGAGCGCCGCACCGCCGGACGAAGCGGCCGCGACGGGCGCGGCAAGCAAGGCGGGCAAGAGCGGCGCGGCCAAGGTCAAGGGCAAGGGCAAGGGCAAGGCAAGTGAGGGCGACGAGGAGGAGAAGGCGGAACAGGCGGACGACGATGCCGACCTTGCCGGCGCAGAGAAGGCCCGCAAGGACGAGGACGAGCAGGAGCAAGAGGAAGGAGGACAACAAGGAGCAGCAGGCGACGCCGAGGTCACAATCAAGCTCGAGCCGGCGGACGACCCTCCTTCGCAGCCTTCCCCCTCAGACGACGATCCCGCCTCGTCTTCTTCCTCCCATCCTCCGCGAGCCTCGTCCGCCGCACCAGGTGCCGTCGAGCTGAGCGACATCACCGAGGTCGAGTCGTCGGCGGAGGAGCTGGACAAGGGGGCTGAGAAGGCGGAGAAGAAGGAAGCGGACGAGGTGGGAAAGGAGCCGGGAGAAGGGGGTGCGGGCGGGACCGAGCCGGCTCCGCCTTCGCCGCCTCCTGCAGCCGATGCTGAGCCATCAGCGCCGGAGCAGCAGGAGCCGGAGGACGCGCCGGCGCAAGAGGCGAAGCAGGCGGACGACCTTTCCCCTGTCTCGTCGGCGAAGGCGGAGTCCGGAGCGCTCGCAGAGGCTGCTCCGCCAGTCGAGGAGAAGGAGAAACAGGATGTGCAGCCGGAGGAGGACAAGGAGGATGACGCGGACTCGCTCTTCGGCGACGACGACGAGAAGGATGAGGACGAGGGAGAAAAGATGGAGGTTGACGGCGAGAAGGAGCAGGAGAAGGTTGCTGAGGCGGAAGCGGAACCAGCGGCGGACGAGGCAGGAGAAGGCCCGCCTGAGAAGGACGAGCAGGCCCCGGATGCCTCTCCGTCAAACGAGAAGAAGGAGGAGAGGATGGACGTTAACGCCCCTCCCTCTTCCGCCGCATCCGCCAAGAACGACGACGCTCCGCCCTCTGCCACCTCCGCCGACGCCGCTGCGCCCTCGACCTCGACTCCTAAGCCCTCCTCACCTTCCGCCGCTCCTTCTGCCGCCGCCACCTCTCCCTCCCAACCCGCTCTTCCCCCGTCCTCCTCCGACCCCGCCCCGGATCCCTCCACCTCCGACGCCCCACCCGGTGCCTCCCCGCCCACCTCCAAATCCCCCTCCCCGCTCACCGCCGCCGCGCCGCCGAAGGAGAAGAAGCGCTCGCCTTCGCTCGGCGCGCTCCCGCCGGGCACCAACCCGCTCCTGCAGGCGCTGACGCCCAAGGACGTGCGCAAGCGGCTCAACGGGCACACCATTGCGTGCGTGTTCTCGCTCAACCAGGAGCTCATCAAGTGCGTTCTGCTCTCGTCGGTTTCCCCTTCTACCAGTCTCGCTGCAGGGAGGTACTGACGGGTCGCCGCTCGTCGCCTCGTGGCGTGCAGGATCGGCCTAGAGCTGCAGAAGGAGCGGTCTCTCAACGCGGTCGAGCACCGGGCGTGCGTCGTGCTCCGCTCTTTCTCCCTCCACCAGCCTACCGCTGTATTGACGAGATGTTCGTCGGGGGCGCCCTCAGCCTCATGCAGCGCTTCCATTCGAACCTCGCGTACCTCGGCGCGATGCGCGAGCTGGCGGAGAATAAGGACACGGTTCGTTCTTTCTCTCTCCTCTCTCCTTCTCCAGTACCTCGATGCTGACCCGTCTTCTCTGCTAGTCCCGACCGCACCCCCCACCTCCCCTCCTCGACCCACCGAGCACGCCCCTCCTCGGCCCGCGCCTCACGCCCTCGTACCAGACCCTCAAGAACTACTTCCAGGCCGCCGAGCGCTACGAGGCGCAGTTCCGCAAGGGCCTCGCGGCGGTCCCTGCTCCTTCCGCAACGCCTGCATCGGCGGAAGACGGCGCGAAGGGGACGAAGCGGGCGCGGGAAGAGGCGAGCGCCGAGCCCAGCCCGGCGAGCAAGAACGCCTCTTTGCCGGTGAGCGGGACCGACAGCCCCGACCCGAAGCGCTCGCGCCTCGACCTCCCCACCGTCCCCGAAGCGCCCGAGCCCGACCTCGAGGTCGTGCCGGCCAACCCTCCGCCTGCGAACGCGCTCGGCCCGCCGGCGGAAGCGAAGGCGGTCGGCGAGGCGGCGGCGGTCGCGGCTGGGCTGGCGAACGGGACGGTCGGAGCGAGCCCGAGCGCCAGCACGAATCGGTTCAGTGCGCCGCAGCCTGAGGCGCTCCCGACTCGGCAACAGCAGCAGCAGCAAGCCTACCCGACGCCGGCGGCGACGGCGATCCCTTCTGCGCCATCGCCGGCGCCGCGCGCGCCCTCGAGGGGCCGGTCTGCCACGCCGTCGCACCTTCCGCAGGCGCCACCGCCGCGTCCGCCCTCGGCGCAGCCGGGGCAGATGTACGGCTCGGCGATTCCGCCGCACCTGCAGCACGCGCAGCCGGGCTCGCCCGCTTCGTCGGCGGCGTCTCCTCCGAACCAAAATCAGGCGCAGAACCAGGCGGCGGCGCTGGCGGCGCAGCAGCAGGCGTACTTGCGCGCTCAGCAGCAGCAGCAGCAAGGACAGGCCGGATTCGGCATGGCCCCGCCGCCGGTTCCGGATCGGCCTCCTTCCGCTAGGCCGGCGAGCGCGCTGTCTATGCACCAAGCCCCCTCTCCCGCCGCCGCTCCTCCCTCTCTCCCTCAGCCACCTCCTCAGCAGCAGCAACCACCGCCGCCGCAAGCCACCGACGCCCGCCCCGTCACGGAGCAGTACGCGCAGCTGCAAACGCTCATCAACGCCCCCAACTTCCGCCAGCTGCCGCTCAACGTGCAGCAGCAGCTGCACACGCCGGCGCAGGGGCTGCTGTACCAGATGCAGGCGCAGGCCGCGGCCGGGATCGCGCTCGCGCGCACGTCCGCGACGCCTCAGCCGGGCCAAGGGCCGGGCAGTCCAGCGGCGGCGCCGAGCCCGCGCGCGAGGGTCCCGAGCCACTCGACCGTGGCGGCGGCGGCGGCGGGGCAGAGCCCGCAGGTGCAACATCAGCAGCTCCGGGCTGTGAGCGGCGGGATGGGGGCAGGAGGGCCGGGCAGCTATGCCGGGAGCCAGGCGGGAAGCCCACCGGCGAATGGGTTGGGCGTGCAGAGGCCGGGGAGCGCGATGAGCGAGAGCTCGTCGGCGGCGTTCTTCCGGGAGCAGTAAGTCCTCCCCGTCTTGCAGCTCCCGGCCATGCCGCTTTCTCTCCTCACCTTACCTGGTTTCCTGCTTGATCGGAACTGACGCTTTCTCCCTCGCCTAACCCGCAGACTCGCCCAGCAGAACGCTATGCGCGCCGGCTCTCCCGCCCAGCAGGGCACGCCCACCGCCTACGCCCCTCCCGGCACGCCCGGCACCTACGCTCCGCCGTCTTCGCAGTCTCAGCAGCACGCCTTCGGCGGGCACCAGCGCGCCGCTTCCGGCTCGGTCCCGCCCCAGCAAGCCCCGACGCCGGGCTACTACCCCGCCCAGCACGCCTCGCCCGCGCCGTTCCAGCACTCGTCGCCTGCGCCGTACGCTGCGCCTTCGCCCGCTGCCGCTCAGTTCGCTCAGCAGCAGCAGCCGTACCCGAACGCTGGAACGCCGAGGGCGCCGTACGGACATGGATCACCCGCTGCGACCGCGCCGAGCCCTGCTCCGCCGGCGAGGCAGCCTCAGCAGCAACAGCAACAGCAGCAGCAGTATCTCGGGCAGCAGATGGTGCGCACTCATTCTCGGGGTGATCTCCTGTGAAGCGAGATTGACCTCTTTCTCGAGCAGTACCAGCCTCAGCAGCAGTTCGGTGCTCAAATGCAGTTCGTCCCTCCCCCTCAGCAACAACAGCAGCAACAGCAACAGCAGCAGCAGCAAGCCTCTACACCGCAGCCGCCATCCTCTGTTCCTCCGTCTTTCTCGATGCCGCCTCCGCCTGTGCCTTCTTCCCAACCGCCCGCGTCCGCCGCGCCTTCCCTCGTCCCTACCCCGTCCGCTCCTTCCACCGCTGCCGGAAACGCCTTCCTCACCGGCTCTTCCGCGCCTTCGTCCTCTTCCTCCGCCGCGACCACCGCCCCCTCGTCCCCCTGGACCTCCGTCAACATGGGCACGCCCTCTCTCGGCGTCTCGCTCGGTGGGTCGTCCGACCTGTGGGGGGCGAGCGACTTTGGCGGCGGCGCGAACGGAGGGCTGGGCGCGACGAGCAGCGCGGGCACGGCCGCGAACGCGCTCTCGACGGCGGCCGACGACGACTGGGACCAGTTCTTGAACCTCTAATGCCCCCCCCCTCACTCTCCTGTCTCGTTTCGCACTGTCTACATACCTCTCTCGCGCTTACACGACTCTCGTACCGGAAAAGACCCCATCACCCCTCGCACCTCGGTCTACCTCGTCTCGCCGTGTCAATACCCTTACCCTTACCCAGTAGTTCCTCTTCCTCTTGCTTCTGCCCTTTCCACGTCGTAGTCTTGTCTCTTCGTTGTTTCTTCTCCCTTGTGAGCTGTTCTTGAAACGCCGTCTTTGCCTCGCAAACCTGCTCTTCCCTTTCTTTCTCGAAAGCCTTCCCCCCGAGAAACGCAGAGACGGGCAGCGTCGGCGTCGACCAGCGGCGAGCAGAGCGATGCCCCTGGAAGGAAAGGGCGGATTCGACGATGAGGAGGAGTTCGGTCGGGAGGGGACGAGGCATCGTGGGAGTGAGCGGGATGGCTGCGGTGTCGTGATGAGGGGCTCTTGAGCGGTCGCACGAGCGAATCCAAGCCGAGAGAGCCTGAGTCGAGCGGGAGGAGGAGGATAAGGAGGAGAGGAGGAGAAGGAACGTTCTTTCCCCGCTCTCACCGCTACTTTGAGGGACTGCACACGCTCAGAGCAGTCACACCCCTCAGCGCACCCACTCGAGCACCACGCCCCCCGCCCCTCGTCGCCGCCGTCTTGTTCGTCCTCCTCATCTTCGTCTCCCCACCTCTCCTCAATGCCCTCAGGGCTCCCCGTCGAGCTCGTCGAGCACATCCTCCACCTAGGAGTTCCCTCCGAGGTCACGAGCACGACCTACTCCGACCGCCAAGCCGACCTCTGCGCCCTCTCCCTCGTCTCGACCTCCGTTCGAGCTATGACTCAACCTCTCCTGGACAAGGTCGCCTACCTTACCGACGAGGAGCCGTGGAAGGCGTTCTTGGAGAGCTTTAGGGACCGCACGCCGACGGTCGAGCTCCTCTGGGTCACTTCCGGCGCCGTCAACTGGGCGCGACTGGCCGCTTTCCTGCCTCGCTGCAAGTCGCTGCGCGAGTTGAGGCTGTTCGACTTCGACGAGGTCAATCAAGTCGACTTGAAGTGCCTTGAGGATCTGCCAGGTATGCTTGAGCGGGCCCGTTCCGGACTTGGCTCCTTTGGCTGATTCTCCCCTCTTCCCGCAGACCTCCAACACCTATGCCTCGAGGAAGTCGTCCTCTCCAGCTCCGACTTCTGCCTGCGACACGTAACCGACCTGAGCTTTTCCAACGAGACATACATCGCCTACGACGAGAACCCCAAGGTCATGCCTTCGACCTTCCCCTCCCTCCGCAACTTGGCCTTCGCTCCCTTCCTCACGGACGACCCTCGACTGCGGTCAGACTTGGTCAAACAGCTCGACACCCTCGTCAGCTTGGAGGAGGTTGAACCGTCAGCCCTCGGGCGCTCCCTTCTTCCACCTCATCGCGTCCTTGTCGACCTCGCACCCGAGGCACTAGATGCAGAGTCACTCTCCTCTCTGTGGTGTGTCCGTGTCATCCCTGGCAGCACCCACTGGAGCGTGATCGAGCGCCTCAAGTCTGCGGCCGATTTCGTTCGTCGAACGGGTCCCTCCGGCCTCGCTCTCTCCCTCGTCTACGTCCCTTCCGCCTACCACCCGTCCTTCACCTGCGAGCCCGAGGACGACTTTGACCGGGCAATTATCGAGCTCGTCGAGGCGCTCGTGGCGAAAGGCGTCGAGGTTGACTGGGACGACGTGGACATGGCGCCGGGAGCTTCGCGACTGTGTCGCCCGTTCGTGGAGCGAGTCCGCCATGAGCGAGAGTTGGACGCTTTGACGAGCCGAATGGACGCCCTAGAGACGTAGATGGCGCTGGATATAGACGCGCGGGCAGATAGAACGACTTGCTGCCCTGAAAGCGTGGAGGGAAAGCAGCAGAACAGTTTGGCTTCCAAGACTCGAAAGAGTCGAAAAGGATGTGGGTTTGGAGAAGTGGCCCGTTGCAGCGCAGCGGACTACTTGATGCTCCTCCCGGACGAGAACTCGCGCCCTGCTCTTCTGGCCAGTGTCTCCGGCTCATGCCCCTCCCGTCCTCTGTGCGCTCAAGCTGAATGTACGGGTGGGTCGATGTACTGAGGCGGAGGAAGAGCGCGGGACTGAAGGGAGAAAGGGGGCGGGACTGTACTCGGGCCGAGCGCTATAAGCGATGGGAGATGCTGTACGGGTGTAGACAGTGTTGGCGGGATGTCCTCGGTGCGAGGATCGGGTCGACTGGGGGAGACGACCAGTCAACATTGAAGAAGCGGGAAGAAAGGACAGCAGGGAGAAAACCAGACGCACCTCGCTCCCCTTCACCCTCTCTCGCTGCTCCTCTTCATCCTCCCGCAAGTCGAGCACGTCCAGAACACGTGCTCGTTCCGCGTCGAGCACGCCTCGCACGCCCACCCGTCCTCGGCCTTCTCAGGCTTCTTCTTGCCCATCCTCCTCGCGGCGCCTCCTCCGCTCTCGGGGCGGACGTCCGCGCCGACGATGAGCGTGCCGGGCGGCCGCTCGGTGAGGCACATCTCGCACGCGAGCGAGAGGGGAGAGACATTGCCGAAGGTGCAGGTAGGGCAGGTCCAGGCGGGTTGAGGGGTGAGAGTGCGCGAGAGCGGGCGGGCAGCGGCGGAGGAGGAAGCGGCCGAGGTAGGGCGAGAGGTGCTGGTGGCTGTGGCGGATGCGAGGGTGCGGCCAGGGCCGGAGGGGAATAAAGAGGATGAAGAAGGCTTGCTGGAGGAGGAGGCGGCGGGACGGGAGGAGGAACACGACGAGGTAGAGGCGGAGGGCTGCTCGCTCGCTACGCGCTTCGGCGAGACGACTTCAATCCCGCCGGACGAGCTGGAGAGGGTGCGAGGCCGCCTCTTGCTGCTCGACGCAGGACGCTCGGGAGGGAGCTGTTCCTCCTCCGGCTCGGGCTTGACCCTGCCCTCTCCACTCGGCTCCGCCGCGGGCCAAGCGTCTTCCTCTTCTTCCTCGTCCGAGGTCGTCGTAAGGTCGACCTCGACCTTGCGGCTGTCGCGCGCGGCGCGGTCGATCTCGACCTGGATGTCAGGCGGGAGGTCCTCCTTCTTCGAGCCGGAGGGGTGATTGTGCGCGTCGTCGCTGCCGCAGCCCTTGCGAGCGCGAGCGCGGCGTTCAGCAGCCTGCAAAGGTGGAGACGGTATGAATACGGTGAAAGAAGCAGGAAGCAGAAAGAAAGGAACACGTACGTCGGCTAGCACCTCGCCCAGCCTCTTTCCCTTCATGTCCGGCGCCGCTCCTCCCAGCTTCCCGCCCTTGCCGAGCACCTTCCTGACCCGCTCCCTCTCCTCGAACCGCTTGAGCGCCTTCTCCCGCGCCTGCGCCATGCTGATGCCCTTGTCGTGCGAGATGCCCTCGCCGACGCGACGCCCGCTGCCGTGAAAGCCCTCGCCCGAGTAGCCCAAAGCGCGGAGTGCGTCGTACTCGTCCTGCAGGCCGTCGAGAAACTTGAAGAAGACGTCATCGTGCGGGCCGCGGACGTTGTGCGTGAGCTCGTGAAGCTGCAACGACCGGGGAGGCAAGAGAGCCGAAGTCAGTCTGCGGTCGGCAAAGGAGAGAACGGGAAGACACAGGCGCACCATCGTCCCAACGAGACTCTCCTCGAGCGGGAGGAAGGAGTACGGGTCGTTGTGCGGCCTGAGGCGGATGTGAATGACCTCGCCGCGATTCGTGTTGGTGCCTGAGCGTCGCACAAGTATGAGCATTTGAAGAGACAGCATACGAGGTCAGCGTCGGCCGCGCAAGAACGAGCTTGAGCAAACGCACCGAGCAGAGACGGATTGTCGGGGAAGAACTCGGAGAGCTGAGGCAGGTACCAGTCGTGCTTCTTCATGATAGGCTTGACGAGGCTTGCGAGCTTCTCGAGGAGCTGCTTAGCGCGATGCGGGTCCGGTTGCGTCTCGAGGTAGGTGATGTGTCCAACGTGGCCGGCAATGCGGAAGGGCCCGCCCGCCCAGGAGCCGCTGTCCATCCTCGAGTGCTGAAGTGGCGGTTGCTACTGCTTCAAGGTGGTGGTGAGGCGGGAGCGAGGCGGTCGGGCGAAAGGGGCGGTGGAGCGTGGGGAGCGGTGGCGAGGACGAGGGGGAGCGCGAGAGGTAGCGCAGGAGGTAGCGACGTAGTAGCTAGGCCGCTGAGGCTCCTACGGCGGTGCCGCAGCGTGATGCCGAGGAGCACGAGCGGATGGCGGAGGGAGGGCAACGCGGCCCGAGTTGACCTCAAGTCGACCCTCTCAGTTTGCTCTCCTGCGCTTCCGACGAGCTTACAGACTCGCTGAGAGAACGGTAGAGGCGAATCTAGCAGCGCCAGCGCTCTATTGCTCCCCCTCCCGCTACGAATGCTAGCACACCTTGTGGCTCCCTCCCTGCAGCGCCTTCCGGATCGACAGGAATGTCGACAGAACCATCACGAGCACGCCAAAGAGCGCGCACGTCCAGGCGGCGAGGCGCTGTGGGGCGAGTTGCGAGCCCGAGCCGGACAGCTTGAGGAAGCAGGCCGCGGCTGGAGAGACGGTGGAGACGGTGAGCACGTGAACCCCATGACGCAGCATTGTTCCTACCACCGTCGAGAGGAACGAAGACAAAGAAGCGAGATGAGGACGACGTACGGAAGAGGTAGGCAAGAGCAGTAGCGGAGAAACCACCGGCAAGCTCGAGGATGAGGCCGAGGTCGCAGGTGATGAGGGAGACTGGCGAACAGAGGAGTCGTCAGTAAGGCTACGTCTACTCAGACTCGACCCTGCAACGAGCGGAAAATTCCGAGAAAGGAAGAGAAGGACAAAGCCTCCACGACGTACCGATCAACGCGCTGAACACCAACCCCGTCGTGATGAGCACGTGGCGCTTCTTGTTGAACTCGCGCTCGTCGGGCCAGAAGTACGTGTCGAACACTTCGCGGCAGACGAATGCCTCGAGCGGGAGCGTGGCGAACATGTTGGCGCCGCTGAGAGACCGGACGCAAGCGGTCAGTCTCCATTGCGAAGAAAGACGAAGAAGGGAGTGAGGAGGGGCGGAGGAGGAGCAGGCCATGGAACGCACAAGCAGGCCCTGGCGATGTTGATCAGCGTGTCGTCCTCGGCAAAGTTGTTAAGGATGTTGCCCGCCGTGCGGTTCGTGAAGACGAGGAAGCCGGACACGGACATGCACAGGCAGGCGATGATGCTCAGCGCGGTCGAGATGTGCGTCACGCGCGCGAAGCGGTCGAGGGTGGGCGTGCGGAGCGAGCCGTAGATGAGGAGGGAGTTGTGGTGGCACTGTGGTCAGAAGCATAGGGTCAGGCCGATTCAGAAAGGAGAAGCGAAGGAAAGAAAAGAGACAGACGACGAAGGCGAAGGAGATGACACCGATCGCCTCGAAGACGCCGTTCTCGAGCCAGGTCCAGCGCTGATCCGGGTCGCCCTTCAAGCTGTCCTCAACGCCTGGTCCACGTAGCCCGACGCTGACGACAATGACGACCATGCTGATCGTGCGAAGCAAGAAGAGAAGAGGAAGTCAGGCTGAGAAACGTAGACTGGGAGGGAGAACAGCGAAAGCGGGCGTACCTCACGAGCGCCAGCGTCGAAGCGTGCGAGAGCTTCTCGATGTCGCGGTACAGCGAGAGCGGGTACGAGATGCCGAGCGTGAGGACGGTCGTCACGAAGTGGCGCGAGATGAGGAACTCGACGACGGGGCCCTGGTCCGGGCCGACGATGGCGAGGAAGACGCGCGGGAGGGTGTCGCCCGTGATGACGGTGAAGGCGCACATGCCGCCAAAGGCGAAGGCGAACTGGAAGAAGGACACGGCGGCGCGGCCTTTTCGTCCGAAGCAGCTGTCCATGATGTCGATGTAGGTGCGCCGGCCGCTCATCTTGGCGTTGAGGACGATGAGGCGGATCGTCCAGTCAGTGACGCAGCCGAGGACCAGGAGGAGGAGGATGCCGGTGAAGAAGCCTGCTTCTCGCAGGGCGTAGGGAAGACCTACAGGAGGAAGGGTGAGTCCAGCCGGATGAGACAACAGAAGGGGGCACCTACCGATGATCCCCGCCCCGAGGATCGAGTTGGCCATGTTGGCGACCGCTGCGCCTACTCCTCCGCCCCGATTCAGCCACTCTGGCTGCTCGTCCGACTCTGCATCGCTCTCCATCTCCTTCAACCTCCTGTCCTCCGCCCTCAGATCCAGACTCCGCCTCGAGTGAACAAGCCCCTGCATGAGGGGCGCATGTCCGTCGAAATCGGACTCGAGGTCGTCGCCGTCCGTGTCGAAGTGGTGGTGATCTCGCGAGGAAGAGGCGTGTTTGGGCGGGTAGGCGCCTTCGGATCCGGCGAGAGCGTACGGAGTAGACGCTAATGGTCCCTCGTCCTCGCTGTAGCGGAAGATGGTCGAGTCGGGTGTGGTGTTGTCGGAGTATGGGCGAGAAGAGGAGGGGTCGGCGGGGTGAAGGCGAGATGAGGAGGCTCTGGCGGCATGGGACGAAGATGAGGGAGGGTCGGGCGGTGGGAGTAGGGAGGTGGTCGAGGTCTGTGCGGATCCTGCCGCGCTCGAAGGTTCGCTGTCGTTGCCCGCCTCGACGGCGAAGCGGACGACGGGGCGAGGTGCAGGAGCGAGCAGCTCGGGTGGCATGGGCTGAAGGGTGGCAGAGGGGGTACAGCGAGCTCGTCTGAGCAAATGCACGAACAGGAGTGAGCCAACAAGCGGGTGGAGAGCGACGAGAAGGCAGCAAAGCAGCGGGCGTGGCCGCCGCAGCCGCTCAGCCCTCGACCGCCCACTCACTACCCACGCGAGGCCAGATGCTCCCGTGCACCGTGACGAGGGTATCACTCGCTTGTAGCTGCACAAGACGCCGGCGCTTCTCGTGCAGTGCGTGTTGAGAACCCCGATGAGGAGGAGGGGATGTTGAGCGAGGCGAGTACGGCTCATGGTGGACGGTACGCGGCGTGCTGGGGGTCGGAACGAGCTACAGCACAGGTCTGGCTTCTGTGCATCTCGCTTTCCGGAGCTCGACCGCAGAAGCGCTCCTCGAGGTCCTTTCTTCCGCTTCTCTCCCTATTCCTGCTTCCCGCTTCCGCTTGTCTGACCTCCAGACCCACCTATCGTTCTCACCGTCCTCCGCAGCAGTATGTTCTTGCCCTACATCCCGTCCTGCAGCGCTCACTGACCCTCCTCTTCCGTTCTCCCTTCCTTTTCAGCAGCTCCAGTCATCTCCCTCGGCCCGCCTCGAAAAGCAGGAGCATGCACATCATGCACAGCTCTCTCGTCAACTTCCGCCAACGCGTCCTCGCCCCCTTGCTGCGTCAAGCTGCCGAGGGAACACCGATCTTTCCCCCCCCCCCCCCTCGTCCCGCGGGCTCAAGGTGCATTTCCTGAACACGACACCCCCGCGCCTTCTCCCTGGCCTCAATCTCACCACCGGATGTGCGACACTGACTCGTCATTGTCGCAGTTGTCCTCCCTTCCCTCCTCTTCCTCGACCCGACCTTCCCAGAGTGTCCTCCTTCACCTGCCGGCTGGCCCCGCCGCAACAGTCCGTCGAGGACCGGCGTAGGCGTCTTCTCGAGGACTACACGGTGCTCAAGGAGCACAAGCAGGAAGGCGGACGGACGGTCGAGGCGTTCTTTCTCTACTTCGTCCCGGTTTCTCGTTCGCCTTGCCCTGTTGCTGAATGGCCTTTCTCTCGCCTCTTTCTCTGGGTGTTCATACCTTATGCGTACAACTACTGCCCGCTTTTTTCGCGCGATGAACTGCTCGACCCCCCTCGCGCTCTCCCGCCTCTTTCCCTCTTGCGCTCTCGCTTCCTACTCTCGCTTTCCCGCCTCGAAAGCAGCTCCACACGCTTCTCGTTGCACCTCGTAAGCTCACCGTCTCTCCACCGAGCTCCGCCGACCCCTTCTGACCTTGCTTCGCTCTCCCCCTCTGCCTCATCTCCAGCTCCTGCCGCCTCGCAACTACCTCAAGATGGGCCGCACCACCACCACCAAGGGTGCGCCCTGGTCTCTCTTATCGCCCTCGAGCCCGCCCTGCCCCTCCCGGTCAACGAGCTGACCCTCCGCGGCTGACGTCCTCCCCTCGCAGCCTCGAACTCCAAGTCCAAGTCCAAGTCTGCCCCCTCCTCCTCCCGCTTTTCCTTTTCGCCACGCTGACACGGAGACGGGGCAAGCAGGAAGACGATCAGCGAAGGGCCTTCGTCCGAGGCGAGCGACTGGAACACGTTCAGGTCGAGGAGGACCGAGGAGCTCAAGAAGAGCGATCCGGACATGGTGCGCCGCTTTCCTTCGGTTCTCGACACATCTCTCCCTTCTCGGTCATCTCGGAGCAGTAAAGGCGGGAGAGGCTGATCCTGCACACCTTCTTTCCTCCCCGAATCCCGCTCCCCCTCTCGACTTTCTCGCCGCCGGTTTCCTCCCATATCGACGCCTCGCCACCAGACCGGCAAGGACCGCCAGAAGCGCGTCTCGAGCGACTGGAAGGCGCGCAAGCCCGAGGAGGAGGAGTAGGGACGAGTCGAGGAGGAAGAGGTCGCTGAGGAGGTTTCGTTGTCCGTCTTCTCTCGTTGTACAGTAGCCAGTTCAGTGAAGTTGAATTGGAAGAGTTTGTCTACGTGGTCGGGAAGTCTAGAAAGGGGAGTGTGAGAGGACGAGGGCACAATTTGCTCGTGTCGACCGCCTGCCGGCACCGCGCTCGCTTCCCGCTCCTCACGCCCAGACGACAACACCCGGCCGTCCGAGCGCCTCCTTCCGCACGACTTCCCTCAGCTCCCTCCCGTCCTCCCCAACCCGCTCAAACACGACAACCTCGTCCGAGTCGTGCAGCGCGACAGCAAGGTACCTTCCCTCCTCGACCTCCTTGACGCCCTCACCCCGCAGTTTGACGCTCTCGCTCGACAGGCTCATGTGCCTAGGCGCCCTCCCGCCCGCGCCGACGAGCCGCTTGCTCGCCTCGACGATGGTCCCGTCCCTTGCGAGCTCAAACACGGCAAGGACATCCTCCGGCCCTTGCTTGGTCCCGTTGAGCGGGTCGTGGTTCTCGGCGCGGTTCGAGGCGATGAGGGTGCGCAGGTCGGGCGTGATGACCAGCTCGGCGCAGTGCCAGGAGGGGAAGGGGGATTGGCCCTCGACGGGCGAGGGCGGGAGGATCGAGACGCGCGATTGCAGGAGGGTGAAGGTTGGGTAGCGCGACGGGGAGGCGGAGGAGGAGGACGAAGGAGGGTAGGCGTAGGAAAAGACCGAGACCGAGTTGGACAGCTCGTTGAGGACGTAGAGCCGGTTCTCGCCCGCGAAGAGGACGTGCCTTGGTCCGTCGCCCTTCTCAAGCTGGATCGCCTCGACGTCTTCGAGCGTGCCGTCCTCCCTCACCCCGACGACCCGCAGCTCGTCCGTCCCGAGGTCGGGGACCACAACGACCACGCCGCGCGGGTCGGGGTGCGCGCCGTGCGGGTGCGCCTGCTCCTGCCTGCGTGCGAGGGGGCCGAGCTTGCCCTGGCCAAGGTAGGATAGGGACTGGGCGGCGGAGGGGGTGGTGTAGACGTTGCCGGAGGGAGCGAGGGAGATGGCGTGCAGGTTCGCGCCTTTGTAGTTGGTCGTGAGGAGCTGGGGCGGAGTGGTCGAGGTGAGGAGGCCGGAGTGGCACGCCCAAAGACCGCCTGCGAGGAAAGCGACGTAGATCAGTGAGCTTGAGAGGGGTTGGAGGAGGGAGGAGAGGAAGGTTGAGCGTACCAGTCTGCACTGTCGAGAGCGGCTTCAGAGAGCCGTCCTCCTGCACCTCGAGCGCCGTGACCGTGCCCTCGGAGTTGCCCCACTCGTCCGTAGCGTACAGGTGCTTGCCTGTCGAAAGGGCCGGCGAGGAGGAGTTGGGTGAAGGGCAGAGTGCGAGACAGGGTCAGTGAGGGCTGGCAAGGAATCGAAGTGGAGAGAAGGGACGCACCATTCTCGGAGAAGGTGAGCCAGGTGGGAGCAGAGCCGACGCGGGTCGACGAGACGATGTCGAGAGTGGGGGGAGAAGCAGACGGATCGAATGCAAGCTGGTGCACCGCACCGTCCACGTAGCCCCCAGTGTACAGCGTGTACGGAGCCATGGGCGAGCAGAGCAAGAGGTGATGAGGCGAAGGACGAGAACCCCTCCTCCTCGACAGGCCGGCCGAGATGGTCGGAGCAGGCAATGGTCTTTTTGTTTTTTTACGGCGCGTCTACTGAGTCTACAAAGGGGCAACGTTTACAACCAGACGATCGCCGTCGGCTCCTTGATGTCCTTGACCCTCGCGACCTCGGTGAGGTTCTTCCCGTCGACCTCGAACACGACGACCTCGTCGGTGCGCTGCAGCGGCACGGCCATGTACTTGCCCGCGGGCACGCCGTCCCGCTTCGGGCTCAGCTTGAAGTCGCGCGGGCCCCGGCCGCCGAGCGCAAAGTACGTCGGCGGGACGGCCGTCACGACGCCGCCCTCGCCGTTGAGCTCAAAGATGGTGAGCGTGTCGCTGTCCGGGTGCGGGTTGAGCGGCGCGCGGTTCGAGACGTAGAGGAAGCGCTGGTCAGCCGACAGGGCGAGCTCGGCGGCGGTCCAGTCGCCGGCGAGCGAGGCGTGGTCCGGCGGCAGGACGGACAGCTCCGTCTGGATGGCGGCGAGGCTCAGCGGGCCGG
The DNA here is from genome assembly GCA_029873605.1 of Rhodosporidiobolus sp. SP3-3/4. Classification (NCBI taxonomy): domain Eukaryota; kingdom Fungi; phylum Basidiomycota; class Microbotryomycetes; order Sporidiobolales; family Sporidiobolaceae; genus Rhodosporidiobolus; species Rhodosporidiobolus sp. SP3-3/4. The sequence continues at coordinate 247,036 of JAQJIZ010000005.1, forward strand.
CCGGGTCGGACGGGTACAGGACCTCGAAGATGGCGATCGTCGACGTGAGCTCCTCGACGAGGTACAGGAGCGTCTTGATCGACGAGGCGGACGGGGCGGAGATGGCGAGGTGGCGCGGGCCGTTGCCGGCGGGGAGGGAGATGGACGGGCGCGCCTCGAGCTGCGAGCCGTTGATCTTGTAGACCTTGAGCTGGTCGCCTCCGAGGTCGGTCGCGAGGAGGTAGTCGCCAGTCGGGTCAACGTAGCTGGAGAGGGGGAAAGAAAAACGCGTTGGCTTCAGTTCGACTCGCTTCGTCTCGCTTCAGCACAATAGAAAGGTAACGCACACACCGTGGATGTGCGGCGCCTCCTGCCTCTCCTTGTTCGGGCCCGTCCCGACGTACTTGAACGTCTCCGCCTCGGCCCCAGCCTTGAACGAGCCGTCCTGCTCGAGCCCGACGACGGAGAGGGTGCCGCTGCCGTAGTTGGCCGAGTACAAGCTCGTCGCCTGCTTGTTCAGCGCGAAGTGGACCGGCCCCTCTGCAACCTTGGCCGTGTTGAGGGGCGTGAGCTGTCCCTGCGAGTCGACGCGGAACGAGTAGAGGTCGCCATCCGGGGAGGAGAACTCGTCGCCGGTGTAGACGACGGGCTGCTTGTCGTGGAGGGTGAGCCAGGTGGGGGCGTTGCCGCAGGGGGTGGTGGCCGTGGTGGTGAGCGAGCCGGCGGTGGGGTCGAAGGCGAGGGACTGGATGACGCCGCCGTAGCCGCTGGTGAGGAGAGAGAAGACCATGGTGGGAGTGTCGAGTGCGTGCGTGTGGTTGCAAGCCAAGCAAGCGAGTAGGGAGGGAAGGAGAAGCGGTCCGAGATGGGCGGGCGAGATGCGCGACAAGCGACCAGTTCAGGGGGACCGGCGACGGCCAGTTGCGGCCGATTTTCCAGGTCATAGCGAAGAGAGGGTGCATCGAGTGGCAGCAACGAGCAGTCAAGTGCAAAGGAAAGAGAGCGAGGGGGTGCTCGACCTTGTCAACTTCCTCTTTCTGATCATCAAAGTCGCCTCCGCTTTGCCATTTCAACCTCCTCTTCCCTTCCTTCTGCCTCGTCCTCTCTTCGTACGCATGCTCGCTCGCTCAACAGCAAATCTCCTCCGCCGTACAGTACTGCTCCGCCCCCTCGCAGCCTGCCCCGTTCGCGCATTCGCCATGTCGTCCCCTTCCCCCGCTCTCCCTTCTCCCGCTCTTTCCCAGCCCGTGTCCACTGCAACGCTGTCCGCCCTGTCAAAGGACGACGTAGACCGTCTGTACCGACCTTTCCTGGCGACCAAGAACGCCCCGGACGAGCCGAACTGGGTCGAAGCGATGGAGCTCGAGACGGTGAGAGCCATGGCAGCGCAGTACGGGCGGCAGATCAAGGTGCTCGTGCTCTACGGGTCCCTGCGAGAACGGTGCGCGTCTTTTCCTTCCCTCTTCTGCCGCCTGGCAGTGCTCAGTCCTCCGCTTTTTTCTCCCCCTCCCCTTTTCTCCTCCGCCGCAGCTCCTTCTCCCGCCTCACCGCCTTCGAATCCGCGCGCCTCCTCTCCTTGCTCAACTGCGACGTGCGCGTCTTCGACCCGTCCGGCCTGCCGATGAAGGACGGCGTGAGCGAGAAGAACAGCAAGGTCATCGAGCTGAGGGCGCTCAGCGAGTGGAGCGACGCGCAGGTGTGGGTGTGTCCGGAGCAGCATGGGACCATCACGGCTGTGTTCAAGAACCAGAGTGCGCCTCTTTCGTATTCGTTCTCCTCGCTGGCCCCGCAGTGACCTGTTTTGCTTTCCTAGTCGACTGGATCCCGCTCTCGCTCGGCTCGGTCCGCCCGACGCAAGGCCGAACCCTCGCGGTTGTGCAAGTCAACGGCGGCAGCCAGTCCTTCAACGTGGTCAACATCCTCCGCACCTTAGGACGATGGATGCGCATGTTCACCGTTCGTCCCTCTCCCTCTCCTGCCTCTCCCTCTCTCTCCTGCCCTCTTTCCACCGCTCGAGCTCACACCTCCTCCACTCAGATCCCCAACCAATCCTCCATCCCGAAAGCCTGGACGCAGTTCACCGCGCACTCGGACCGCCTCCTCCCCTCCTCGAACCGCGACCGCCTGGTCGACGTCATGGAAGAGCTCGTCAAGGTCACTCTGCTACTCGCACCGCACGCGGAGGTGCTCGGGGATCGGTACAGCGAGCGGGAGGAGAAGAGGGAGCATGGGAGGCTGAGGAGCCAGGAGGAGCAGGAGAGGGCGCGGAAGGCGCAGGAGGCGGGCAGGGCGGGGGAGCACGCAAGGAAGGTCGAGGAGACGCTGAGGAGTATGTGAATAGACCGTGTCTGTTCTGCTCGAGAAGGAGAAGCGAGAGAGGGGGTTGTGAAGCGCCTTTTCAGAGTTGGAAGAAAAGGGGAGGGAAAGGCTACAAGCGAGAGAGAGGGTAGGTAGAAGTACGGCACAGACAGGGCTAGGTGGGTATAGAGTAGATCAGTCCCGCTCCGGCACGCGAAGGACTCGTGTAGAGGCAGAAGTTCAAGAGTCGACCTTGACGGCGGAGTCGGCCGCGCCCTCGTTTTTTACGACGCCGTCGATGCGGACCTTCTTGTTCGCCGCTCCGTTCGGGGCGGCCTGGGCGGCGGCGGTGTCCTCCTTGAGCTGCCACGCGCGCCCGGCGTACAGGTTGGAAAGCTCTTCTTGGAATTGCTGCTCGAGAGAGAAAAGGGGAGCAACAGTTAGTGACCAGATCAGGGAGACTCAAAGAAGGGAGCGCACCTTTGTCGCCGCAGGGAGCGTGTCGGCGTTGCGAAGGATGGAGAGGAAGCGGAGGGAGAGGTAGAAGGCGACGAGAGAGGTGGTGATGAAGGCGCTGACGGAGAGAGTGACGACGAGAGCGCCAATCAGGAGGAGGGCTGCGCGTCGGGGTGATAGAAGTCAGTGCAGGCAAAGGGTGGAGCAAGAAGGAGAGACGAGCGCACCGGCAGAGCCAACGATCCACCCGACCAAGGCGGTCGCGGTGAGCAGCGCCCCTCCGCCAATGACGACGATGGTCCCGGCGGCGAAGACGAGGAAGGTGGCGACGGGGAGGAAGGAGAAGCAGGCGGCGAGGGCGAAAAAGGTGGTGGCGATGGGCGCGCGCTGGACCGACGCCGAGAGGTAGTCCAGCGCGGGCTCGACGTAGAGGGACGAGACTCTGTTGGGCGTTCAGGGTCAGCTCAGAGGCAGTAGAGAGGGGGGCAGAGGGCGTACTCGTCGCGCTTTTCGCTGAGGAAGCCGTGCTGGGAGAGCGAGAGCCAAGTGGGGCCGTCAGCGGGAGGAGGAGCAGGGGAAAGAGCGGGAAGCGTACGGCGAGGTGAAAGTCACGGATGGCCTGAGCCTTGTACTGCTCGAGGTGATCGCTGTTGGTCGGCGGGGCCATGGCTGCAGGCAAGTGGTCGAAGGAGAGCAAGAGCAGCGTGATGAGGACGACGACGACGCTCACCTCGCAACCACCACCCCGCAACTGCTCAGACAGCTCATCAGGCAGGCACACACAGTCACAGGCACTCGGGGACCATGGTGCGCCCACTCCCGCCGCCCTCCACCCCTTGCCGACTCACCTCCCTCCTTGTCCTCGCACAGGCCAACCTGCTCGACCTCCCGCCAGAGCTCATCGCCCTCATCTTCAGCCATCTGCCGTCTTACGCGTCCGTTCAAGCCGGCAAGCGCCCCATCTGCCGCGCTCTCCTCCCCTTCACCCGGCGCCGCCTCCTCAACCGCGTCTACCTCCAAGGCCGCGTTATGCTCTCCCGCTTCAGCCATCTTCTGCACCCCTCGGACGAGCACGACAAGCACAGCCTCGAGGTCAGCCTCCGCGGCGACGTCCCGCTCGGCTTGCACGTCCGCGACCTGCGCATCTCGGGGGTCTACTTCGATCCGGACCGCGACGAAGTGGACAAGCACGGCGACTGCGAGGTCAGAGCCCTGCGCACCATCTTCGAGGCAGTGGGCAACGTCGAGATCCTCTCCGTCTACTGCTCGCCCCTCATCGGAACCCTCCTGACTTCGCGTCGTCTTTGGATCTTCCCCAACCTCCGTCACCTCAGTCTCCTCGATGTCGACTCCCAATACCTTGATGTCTACGAAATGACCGTTCTGGGCCGCCTGCGCCGCTTCAAAAGCCTGAGACGCCTCGAATACGCCCTCGAGTCGAATCCGGACGACCCGGACCTCGAGCTCGGGTCCTCGTCTGCGCCCGTGCACCGTGTCTCGGACCTGCCTCGCATTCGCGAACTCGATCTAACCGCGGGCGTCTCGCTGTCGACGAAACAAGCGGGCAACTTCGTCTCGCACTTCTCCCGCCTCGCGAGCCTGTCCCTGACCCTGCTCGACCTCGCCGAGCTCTCCCTCTTCTTCGCGTCGGTCCCTGTGACCATTACGAGCCTCGCCATATGCTTTGACAGCGACCTCGAGATGGGCATCGACGACGTCGGCGTCGTCATCGACCCGCACCTCTCCCGTTTTACCCGACTCGAGCACCTCGAGCTCGGGACCCGGACCTTCTCCGCCCGCATCTTCCGCGCCCTCCTCATCTCTCCCCTCGAGTCACTGCGCACCCTGACCGTCGACTGCCGCGACGAGCCGGCGCTCAAAGCCTCTCACGTCCGCGACTTCCTCTTCTCCCGCGGACCAGGGCGCAAACTCGCTGCCCTCACGCTCGACGCCTTCTACGCCTCCATCGGCCGTCTTCCATCCGAGGCCCCCGAGCGCGCCGACGTCCTCGACGGGTCGTTCAACTTTGACCAGCTGTGGACCCTCCCGCAGTGGACGCCGACGTTTGGGGTTGAGGACGCGAAGGAGCTCGTCAAGGTCGCGAAGGAGAGGGGCGTGGAGCTGGACGGGACGGTGCTGGATGCGATCGAGACGCACGAGGCGAGGCTGGAGGAGGAGGCTTACTTGCAGGAGAGGAAGGACGACGTGCTGCTCGCGGTGAGGGGTCTCTTCGGGGAGGCGTAATGCTGGATGCTTTCACTCCTTTCCTCGCCCTCTCTGGCTCTCGTCGAAAGGACGTCGACCTTTGCGGGCGGGAAGGGAGAAGAAAGGAAGGGGAAAAGTGGGGGCAGCTTCGTCTACAGGGTTGGTTCGCTCAGACAAGTTGCCTGCTACTTGAGACTGAGCAGTACAACACGAAGAAACAGCTCGAGCGATGTGCGGACGACGACGACCTCGCGCTGCTTCCCAGCGACGAGGCCTTTCTTTGACAATTGCTCCGCTTCTGCTCGAAACGCTTGCGCGATTGCTCCACAGTACCACAGAGGCACATCAACTATGGTACGCCCCCTCTCGCGCCGCCCCACGTCGTCACCGCTGACTTGTCGTCCTCGTCAGGTTCACCTCCTCGACCTCCCTCCTGAGCTCATCGCCCACATCTTCAGCTACCTGCACGACCTGCCCATCTACCTGCCCAGGTCTCTGGACCGGCACGCCAAAGCTGGCCGGCGCCCCATCTGCCGCGCGCTCCTCCCCTACACTCGTCGCATTCTCCTCCGCCGAGTCTACGTCGTCTCCGCCGTGCGGCTCTGCCAATTCAGCCGCCTTCTACGCCCCGTAGACAAGAGGGAGGTTAGCAGCCTCAAGGCCAGCACCGCGGGTGATGTTCCGCTCGGCCACCACGTCCGCGAGCTTCACCTTCCGATGGTGCCGTCGCCCAGGCCGCGAAGGAAGGTCATCATCGACTCGGATGACTCGGACGAGGATGCAGACGACGAGGGAGAGAGACAAGAGCGGGCCAAGGAGGAGCTTCAAGCCCTGCGCGACGTCCTGTCCTCCGTCAAGAACATCGAGATCCTCACCCTCACTGGCTCCGACGCCCTAAACAGCCTACTCCCCTCTACTCGCCGCCTGTCGTTCCCTTGCCTGCGCGATCTAACACTTCAACGCGCCGACACCGGTCGAGCGCCCCCTTACGACATGAAGCTCTTCGGCCGCATGCGGCGCTTTCCCGCACTCGAGAAGCTGACTTACAACCTCGAAGAGGCAGCCGCGGCCGCGGATCCTCACGCATCACAGTGTCACCACATTGGGGCGCTCCACCAAATCAAGTCTCTCGAGCTCACCGCCGGCCTTTCTCTCTCGACTTCGCCAGCGTCGAGCTTCATCGCCCACTTCGGGAATCTCCAGTCTCTCGACCTGGCCCTCATCGATCTCGCCGAACCCACGCTGTTCTTTCAAGCGGTACCGACCAGCCTCGTCAGCCTGAGTGTCAGCTTCATCCCCGACCTCGACTTGGGACCGGAAGACGGAGGTGTGATCCTCAACGCCCACCTCTCCCACCTCGTCAACCTGCAGTCCCTTACCCTCTTCCGGCACACCTTCACTTCCGGCCTCTTCCCAGTCCTCCTCTCGTCTCTCCACTCGCTCACTTCCCTCTCCCTCGACTGCGGCGACAACCTCGACCTCGAAGCCTCCCTGCTCCTCGCCTACGTCTCAGCCTGCGGTGGCCCTTCTCGCGCCCTGACCTACCTCAACCTCAACGTCTTCGACGCCTGCTGCGACATCATCCCGTCCGAGTAGCCCGACTTTGACGAGGTCGCGAACGGGACGTACTCGATCGAGGCGAACTGGTCCCTCCCGACCTGGACGCCGGCGTTCAGCTTTGAGGACGCGGAGGAGCTGGTCAGGATTGCGGCGGTCGTCGGCGTCGAGCTCGAGGGGTCGATCTTGCGGGCGGTCGAGGTGCACGATTTGAGGGTGAGGGAGGAGGCGTACTTGCAGGAGAGGAGGGACGAGGTGCTTCTTTCGGTCAGGGGCTTGTTCGAGGAGATGTAAGACGTGGTTCCGTTCCCGAGTCGTTCGGCCATCAGAGCGTGCTTGAACTGGAGGAAAGGAAGGACGAGCGGCCGGACGTAAAAGACCCGATGAGGTTTTCTTCGAACCAGAGCTGGCCGTCGTAACAGCGGGTCGCGCAAGAGGACAACCTCATCCTCGTGCTGCTGACGAGGTCTCTTCCTAGCGCTGCTTCGCTCCTGCTCTCCTCCTCAGATCCTCGCCTCCGTTCTCGATGAGGAAGTAAGGTTCTGTACGCGTGTCTAGCATAAGATACAGTCAACAACAAAGGGGCACTATGTCCTACAGCCAACTGCCGATAGTAAGCTAAGCCCTCCCTCCCTCCGCTCCTCACGCCAACCAGTTCTTGCACCACCTCCTCAGCGCTTCGGGACACTCGCCGCCCTTCCTCGCCTCGACCTCGTCGTCGACGTCCTTGGCCCAGGGCACGAGGCGGTACAGCCTGAACGGGTCGCGCGCGACGGGCGCGAGGTAGGAGCGGGAGGGGACGACGACGGGCCCGCCGAGGCCGGCGGTGTTGGACGTCGAGGACGAGGCAGTCGAGGACGAGGAGCGCGGGAGGAGGAGCTCGTGTGCGCGGAGGGAGTCGAAGGCCTGGTGAGAAGAGGCGAGATCGTCAGTATGGAAGGGGAGCAAGGGCAGAGAAGAGAGGAGAGCGCACCTCCCGCATCGCGGCCTTCGAGTAGCTCTTCGCGCTCACACCCTTGACGGCCCCGCCGCTGACGCTCATCCTCTGCGCGTGCTGCGCGTACCCCTCCCAGAGCATCTCAAAGTTGAACCCAGTCTGGCGGTCCGCGGTCGAGGACGAGAGGTGCTTGCACCCGACAAGGGCGGTGAGCTCGATGGTGGTGAGGGTGCGGAGGACCGAGTCGCGGGTGGTGGCAGACGGGACGGGCGGGAGGAGCGAGAGGGAGAGCTTCGGGACGTGCGTGGCTGGGGTGGGAGTCTGACGGCAGAGGTAGTCGAGGCGGTAGAAGAGGTGGGACTGCCATGAGAACACGTGAGCTCGTCTATGCATAGCAAGAAAAGGAGGAAGAGAACGCACGATCACGCTCCTCAGCTCGGTCGGCACGTTCCCGTTTACCATCAACACGCGCTCAAAGTACTCCTTGACGCGTTTCTCGCCCCAGAAGCGCTCGACCTCGGCGTTCCACTCGCGCGCCCAGAGGTGCTCGTCCGACTCCTCGCCGCGCTGGAGCTCCCACAGCCGCTCGTCGGCGCGCATGAGGCGCTTGCCGAGCGCCGTGAAGGACTCGAGCGAGGACGAGGGCATGACCTGGAGGACGTGCGACTGGCAGCGCGAGCGGACGCGCTTCTCGAGGAGGGAGAGGCAGTCCTGTTCGTGCGGATGAGAACGTCAGTCTTGCTCTGCGAGCGGAACAGGGGAGGAGAGAAACGCACGACTCGGCTGGAGACGCCCACCACCGCGACACCGCCCCTCCGCCTGCTGCCCTGGACGATGTCGAGCAGGCAGTAGAGGAAGCTCTGGCGCGGATGCTGCGCGAAGAGGTCGAACTCGTCGACGATGAGAACGAGCGGCTTGGACTTGCTGTCCTCCTTCGAGGCGGAGGCGGAGGACGACGACGCGCCGGCGGAAGCGGATGCGGAAGATGACGGCTCGAGGAGGCGGAGGAGGGTCGACATGGTTGCCGAGTTGCTGGACTGTGGGGAGGAAGAGCTGCTGGTCAGTCTCGTCTCGCGCTGAGGGAGAAAGGAGAGCAGCGCACGAAGTCGCCGTCATCGATGTCGAACTCGCTGCCGCCGAAGCCCTGCTGTTGAAGCTGAACAGCAATGCTCCGCAGTGCGAGGCGGTCCGTGGTGTGGACGAGGCCAGAGAGGCGAACGGTGGCGAAGGCAGACGGGCCGTGGACGTAGGAAAGGACGGAGAGGGTGCGCTCGATGATCTGCAAGCTTCAGGATCAGCACGAAAGAGAGAGACCGGACAGGAAGAGGAACGAAAGCGCACCATAGTCTTTCCCGCTCCACGCGGACCAAGCAGCATAACCGCGTTGCCCATCCCCTTCGTGACCACCTCATCCAGCGCGCCCCTGAGCGGCCTCTCCCATTCGTCGTAGCCGCCCTCGACGTACGGGAACCGCATCACGCCGACCTCTTTGGGCGGGAGCGTCGCCGTCGCGTCCTTGGCGAGGAAAGGGCGTGGGAGACGCTGGCCGGAGAGGACGGCGAGGGAGGCGCAGAGGTGCGTGTGGAGGGGAGAGGAGAGGTAGGCGGAGGAAGAGGGGGAGGAAGACGAAGTAGGGAGGACGGAGAGAGAGGGGAGCGGCAGGTCCTCCTCGACGGCTTGCATCGTAGTGTCCTCCTGCTCCTCGTCGTCCTCGACGACAGCGCGACCCTTGCCCTTCTCAGCCCTCCGGCGCATCACGGTCTCCTCGTCCTCCTCCTCTTCCTCCTCGCTCTCCTCCTGACGAGCAATCGCCTGCTCGCCGTACCCCTCGTCTTCCATGTGGAAGCCAACAAGACGGCTCCTGAGCGAGGCTGGCGCGTTCTCAATGTCAGTGACCGACGCGGGGAGGCGCTGGATACGGTGCGAGGAGCGGGAGGGGGTGACGGAGGTCGAGGTCGAGCGGGTCGGGGTCGAGGCCGGAGTGCGGCGTGCGGTAGCCTTGGTCGGAGTCTTGCGCGGCGTCGTCGATGCCGGCGGGGAGGGAAGGTGGGCGACCTCGCCCTCTTGCTGCTCCTCAGCATCCTTCTCCTGCTCAACCTCCTCCTCGATCGCCTCCTCCATCTCTTCGTCTTCGTCCTCCTCCTGCTCAGATTCGGAGAGAGCCGCCCTGCGCGCGACCTTCTTGAGCGGCGACGACACCTTGGGCTTGGTCGGCGTCTTGACGGGCGAAGGCGGGAGAGGCAGCGCCTTGGTCCTGACGGCGCGCTTGCGGACGGGAGGCTCCCTCTTGGCGCGCATCTGCTCCTTAAGGGGCTCGTCCTCCTCGTCGGACGAGAGTGTGCGAGAGGAGGAAGACGCGGTCGAGCGCGCGGGTGAAGGAAGGTGTGACAGCCCGGCGCGCTTCGGCTTCTTCGCCGGCGGCTTCGACGCGGACCGGGTCAACGTCCTCGCCTTGATGGTGCGAGCGACGACAACCTCGGACTCGGAATCGTCGTCGGTCGAGTAGGTGAAGCGCTTGGGCGGAGGAGCGGTGCGAGTCGAGCGCTGCTTCTTGGTAGGGGGTGCGCCGTCGAGGGGCTGGAAGAACTCGGCAGTGCCAGATCGGCGGGTCGAGCGGGGCGTGCTTGGCGTGGAAGAGGGCGAGGCGGTGGGATCTTGCGGGATGACGGGGGTGCCGCGAGAAGGAGAGGGGGCGGCCTTGCGCTTGCCCTGCATGCGGGAAACGATGGAGGGCATGGTGAGGTGTGCTAGTGGTAGAATGAGCGTGGTGGCTGGGTCGCAAAGCGGAAGGGAGCTGTTGGCGAGCGAGGGACAAGTGGTGAGCGAGGAGGACATGGGGAGGAGGGGAAAAGAGGAAAGGCTAGGCTTACCGAGCTGGCGGTGGGGATGAGGGTCGAGATGGAGGTGCACACAAGCGAAAGCAGCAAAGTAGAATGAAGGAAGTGAAGAGGGAGAGTGAGGGAGAGGGCTTTTGTGATGTGAGGAGGAGCGAGTCGCGAGTCGCGACGCGTTTAGCACCTCGTTCCCCTCCTCCCCCCTCTCTGAGCCGTGGGAGCTCAGTCCAAGTTGCTGTGCGGCATGCACGAGCATCAAAACGCGCTCACAAGGTGCGCCGCTCCTCCCCTCTCCCCCCCGTCACTTCCTCCTCTTCCTCACCTCTCCTCATCCTCCGTCCCTTGCGCAGGGCTGCTCACTGCTTTCCTGCTAGCCACGAGCTCAGCATCTTCCCGAAAAGCTCGCGAGGCCCGCACGGACCGCCTCGCCGCTCTCACCACTCTCCCGTCCATCCCGACTGATGAACCTTCTCCGGCCTCGTACTGCTCAGTGAGGCGTATTCCGCTCGTCGTGCGCCCACTCGAACGTCCCCAGGCGGTCCCGCTACGGTGACGAAGCCGACTTGCAGCTTCGCGGTTGGGCAGAAAACAGGAGGCCTCCTCGCGAGAGAACCCCAAATCGCTTCCCGCTTCCTGCCTCTCTTCCGCCTGCTTCTCTCCTCCCGGTCGCGCCTTCTCCCATCCTAGCCTCTCAAGTACTCCCTTACGCCGCCATAACCCCTCACCCACCCTCGCTCACCCTCTCCCCCTTCCTTCGCCGGACGCCGCCGTGTTTGGCTCCGCCTCGATGGCGCCGTCCACCGCCGTCCTTCTCCTCGCCGTCTCTCACACGCTTCTCCTGGCTCTGGTAGCCGTCCCTTTCCTCCACTCCAAGCAGCTCTACCGCGCCGGCCGCCAACTCGCCTTCCTTCCCGTCGCGTCCACCTCCACCGCCGCGTTGAGCGGTCTCCTCGGCCTCGTCGCGCTCGGCACGGGCAGCAGAGGCGCTTCCGTTGTCGGCGGCGTCACAGGCGCGCTCGCGGTAGCTCTGCGTGCGTGTTCTCCTTCCCTCTCACCCTGCCTCGCTCGAGTTGGCGTTGGGAGCCGGATGCCCCGCGGACGGCGTTCAGACCGCTCTAACGGCTCTCGTATACCCGCAGTGGATGCACATGTCCTCCACTTGCTCTGGCGCCGCGAGACGAGCGAGAAGAGGGCGAGGCAGGCGACGAAGAGCGTCCTGGCGGCGCTTCTTTCCCTTCTTTTCCTCGCCGGTATGTTATGTTTTCCTTTCAAGCCTCCTTCTCTCTGTCTAAGAAACTTATGCCTCATCTCGTACAGCGCTTGCCCTCCATCTCGTCCTTCTCTGCCTCGACTCGCCCCCACACTCCAGTCTCCTCGCCGTTGCGACCTGTCGAGCCGTCCTACACATCGTCTTCGCCCTCATCACCGTCGCTCTTCTCGCTCGTTACGCCGTGCGCGAAGCTCCGTCCAGCCGTAACAGCCTCGAGGTGAGCCTCCTGAGCCGCTCTTCTCTCATTCTCATCGAGACAGCCAACTGAACCGTCTCCCCTCTTCCGCAGAACGGCCTCAGCACGCCGCAGAAGGGCGAAAGCTACGAGACGTGGCGCGCCAGGACAGCTGCGCCGTCAGAAGCTCAGCGTTCGGATACTTCGCGGCTGAACTGGATCAGGAGGAACGACGTGCGCCCCCTCCGTACTCGCCCGCATCTTCGATGTACTGACCCTTTTCTTGACAGACGCACCTCGCCCTCCTCCAGCTCCTCTCGGTCCTCCTCGACATCTTCCCCGTTGCATTCGCTCTTCACCCCTCTTACGTCCCCTTCGATGCCGGCCGCCGCACCCCGCCTACCCTCTTCGGCACTACGCTCTCTCCCGCCGGCTACATCACCTGCAACATCTTTGTCGCCGTGCGCTGGACCTGCTTCCTCGCCAAGACGGCCAGTACGTCCCGGTCCTCCTCGAAATGGCCTTCTCAGCTGACTTCCTCCCGCTCTACAGGCTCCGTCTCTCCCCTCTCTGGCCCTTCCAAGACCTCCATCACCGCTCTCTACCAGCGCACGCCGACCCCGTCGCCCTCGACGGCTCCGCTCGCGCCGAATGCGCCCGACTCGCCCCCCTCGACTCGCCGCCCTTCGACGAGTATGTCCCGCATGCTCTCGGACGGTACGCTCGCCTCTCGCGCATCGTCGCCGTGGTCGCCGTCGGCAGTCGAGCATGGCGACCTCGACATCGGACTCGGCGCGACGAGGGATACGGCCGGATCTCGCGCTTCGACGGCAAGGGCGTACAAGGCGAAGCGGAGTCGCCAGCTTTCCCTCAGCTCCGTCCTCTCGACGCTCGGAAAGAGTCACTCGAGCGCGGTCGGCGACGCTTCTAGCGGCGGCGCCGAAGTCGAGCTGCGCCCGACGCCCTTCCCTTACTACCACACCGAGACCCGCCCAGCGCCGTACCCGGCCAGCAGCTCCGGCGAGGGCAGCGTCGGCGAGACGGAGGACCTTGTCAGCCCAGCGTCGGAGCCGTCGACACCGACTCCCGCTCGCACTTCGCCTGTCCTCCACCGAGCCAGCCGGTCCCTTCCACCCCTGCTCACCCAACAGCGGCCCGTTACGCCGCCGATCTCGCCCGTCCAACCTTCCTCCGTCGACTCGTCGCCGGTCAACATCCGCCGCACGAGCAGCAGCTTCTCATTCGCGCCCCTCCTCGACCGCGCCGCTTCGTCCACGGCTGCTTCCTCCCCGGTGAGGGAGCTAAACCTTTCTCCTCTTCCGCTCAACAAATCGCAACCGTCCTCGCCCGTGCAGCAGCGCGACCCCGACTTCGACCGCCCTCAACCGCACGGCTCTTCCGCCTCGACCTCGACCGCCTACTACTCCCTTCCGCGCTCTCCACCAGTCGGCGGCCGGAACTCGCCCAAGAAGCCCTCTCGTCGCCCTTCCCTCGCGCGCCTCTCCTCCTTCGGCGGGTCGAGCCAGACCCCATCCTCAAGTGGCGGCGGGCCGGGCAACGAGTCGCCCACCCGCACGCGCAGCGGGTCTGTCGGCTCCCTCCTCCGCGCGCTCAAGCGCGAGAGCGCCACACCGAGTCTGATGACGGGCGAGAGCGTCGGGTGGGAGGTCGAGCCGAACGAGGTGGAGGACGACCCGTTCGCGCGCGTGGTTGGGAAGGAAGGGAGGGAGCAGGCCGAGCGGGTCAGGGAGTGGAAGAGGAGGAGCGTCGAGCCGCTTGCTGCTGCGCCGCTCGAGGTCGAGACGGTGCCGGAGCGGAGCGAGGAAAACGAGCCGGAGCAGGACGAGGGCGCCGAGACGGGCAGCGTGATCAACTACGGGCCCGAGGCAGAGCACCAAGACGACGTCGAGCGCGTCCTCACTCCCATCCCGCTCGACCAGACCGACGAGACCGACCTCGACCGCATTCCTTCCCGCCGCCGCGATGACTCGCCAGCCACGGCCCGCCCTCGCCGCCCGAGCGAGTCGAGCTCGATTTTCGTCGAGCACCTCGACGAGCCGGCGGCGTCGATAGCCTCCTCGCCCCTCGGTCTCGGGCTCGGGCACAGCGCGAGCGCAGGCTCGCTTGCGACGGCGTACAGGCTCGACGGCTCCCCGCCGCAACCGCTCGCCCTAGGCCGCTCGTCCCGTAGCTTACCGACGACGCCGGAGAGGAGTAGTGCGGGAGCGAGGACGTCGACGTCGCCCTATCAAGCGGCGAGCGAGCGCTTCCAGCGCGGCCTCGCCAGCGAGCAAGACGCAGTCAAGCCTACCAGTCCTTCGCCTCTCCCTTCTTCCGCCGACTCAACTCGCCCTTCCGTCTTCGAGTCGTGTGCCAGCTCCTCTCGCGCCTCCTCGACCCTGCCCACCGCCATGCCGACGGGCGGGCCGAGTCGTCCTCCGCTGCGTCCCCTCTTCGACCCTTCATCGTCCTCCTCCGCATCCCAGCCTCGCCGCGGCTCGGGCAGCACCGCTTCGTCCCTCCTCGCCTCAGCCTCCATCTCCCTCCGCCGCCTCCGCACCAAGGCCACCTCCCTCGCCGTCGACACCCGCCAGTCTACCGCTTCCGACCTCTCCTTCGCCTGCCGCGGTCCAAGCGCCTCGTCGAGCGACCTGAGCCGCTCTTTAAGCCCGCCGGTCGCGCTGCCGAGACAGGCGACGAGGCTCGAAGTGACCGGCGTTGAGACGGAGAAGGTGGAGTCGCTCGCCGGCGCATCTCCTTTGCAGGAGCCGAAGATGGGAGAGAAGCTGGTTTGGGAGTCGAATGAGCAGGGCGCCGAGCAGAAGGGTCGCAGCACTTGGTGGAAGAGCCTGCCCGGCAGTCGGCCTTCGACGCACTACCGCCGTTCGGGAACGCCTCGCCTCGCCCGCTCGGCCTCGTCGAGCTCTTCCTTCCCATCCGTCTTCTTCGGCTCGACCTCGGGCAGCTCGTCCAGCCACTCGCAGTCCGGCGGTCGCTCCTCGCTTCAAGTCCCGCTTTCTTCCCTGCGCCTCTCGGCGTACCAGCTTGAGGAGCCAGCCTCCGTCTCGCCCATCGGCTCCCTCCTCTTCCTCCCTCCCTCGCCGCGCAACTCGCAAGACGCGCCTACCCCCGGCTCCCCGACCCGGCCCAGCTCGTCCTCCCCCGCTTACCACCACCCGACTCGCCTCTTCCGCTCGTACTCTGCCGGGACGACCTACCCTTCCCGCCCTCTCGGCGCGCACGCCTCCGCAGCAACATCGAACGGCTCGTCCCACTCTGCGTGCACCGGCGGCGGGGACGGCACGGGCGAGACCATCGCGGAGGAGCACCTCTCCGAGCTGGACGACCTCGTCCGCACCTTTTCGCCCGGCACGCTGCCGCCTGACCCACAGTGGCCGACGTACCCGTCGACGAGCGGGCAGTCGACCGGCGAGGATCGCGACGAAAGCGGCGTCGTCGGGAGCTTCGAGTTCTCCGAGCGGGGCTTCGGCACCACCGCATCGACGGAAGAGACGGCAGAGGCGCCCTCCTCCACTCACCCTTTCTTGTCTCTTCGCCGCGAGCGCCGCTCGACAGAGCGCCTCGCCGCCCTCGCCCGGTCCGATGAGGAGGAGGAAGCCGACCTCGGCGACGTCGAGCTCAGCCCGCTCTCGCCCGCGTTCTCGACCTTCTCGACGAGCCCAACGATGCAGCGCGAGGGTGCCGAGGAGGTCGTCAGCCTGGTCACGCCGGCTTCGTTCGCTTCCTTCGGCGAGAAGGCGGACCAGGCGAGAGGGAGGGGAGATGGCGAGAGCGGAGAGAAGCGGGATTGACTGGAGGAGCTCAGGGAAGCCTTGGAGGCTGTGGGAGTCGCGCTTGCGAGTAACGACCAACCCTTTTCTTTTCCTGTTGACTTCCCCCTTTGCTGTAGCTGCCCTTCTTCCTCTGTTGTCGTATACATCTCAGTCTGTCAGCACAGGTGGTTGTCTCCATGCGCAAAAGCTGGTCAAGGGAGAGAGAACGGAAAGCCATGTTTCGACAAGGGTGACCTACTCGAGAGAAAGGTCAGAAGAGGCTTTCGTAGACACCCTCTCCATGCTCGTTGTGGTCGCTACTGAGGGTTCAGATGTTCCAAGGTATCGATACAAGCAAAGAAAGAACACGAAAAGGGTAAACCGCAAAGACGCTAAGACGAGCCGCCTTCGCTCCTTCTCCTCCCCTTCATCCCGCGCAAGCTAAGCCTCCTTCCTGTCCTCCATCGTGTACGCCTACTGCTTCTGCTTGAGGTTGGCGCGGAAGCGGACGGCCTCGGACGCCGGGGCGACCTTGAGAGCCGGGACGGCCGGGACGTTGAGCGCCTTGGCGAGGCGGCGACCGAGGTCCTCCGAGACGGCGGTGCTGCAGAACGAGCACAGAGAGTCAGTACAAGCTGCAAGAAGACGTAGAGAACGAGAGGAGGAGGCAGGAAAGGGAAGAATGGCAGAGAGAGAGCGAGGGGGAAAACGCACAAGCAGGCCAGGGTGCGCTTCTTGACCTCGTCCGACTTGACACCGGCGATGTGACCCGAGACGTTGTGGACAAAGTGCTCGCGCTGGGTCTCGTCGAAGACCTTCTCGAAGAGCGCGCGCGGCTGGACAAAGTCGAGCTCGGTGACGGTCGAGAGATCCGCGACGGCGCCGGCCATGAACTGCTCGTGCTCCGAGACATCGTACGGGTTGCGCTGGAAGGTGAGAGGCTGGATGGTCGAGGCGTAGTTCGGGCGGTTGCCCTGGTTGTAAAACGCCATCGGGCCGTCGCGCTGCCAGTTGGCGGGCGGGTTAATCGGGGCGTTGACGGGAAGTTGCGAGTAATTGGCGCCGAGGCGATGGCGGTGGGTGTCGGGGTAGGAGAAGAGGCGGGACTGGAGGACGGGGTCGGCGGTGGGCTCGACGCCGTGGATGAGGTGGGAGGGGGCGAAGGCGATCTGCTCGATCTCGGCGAAGTAGTTCTGCGGGTTCTCGTTGAGGACGAGCTTGCCGACCGGGCGGAGCGGGTACTCCTTGTGCGGCCAGACCTTGGTGAGGTCGAGGACGTTGTGCTCGAACTGCTCGGCCTGGTCCGGGGTCATCGTCTGGACGTAGAGCGTCCACGACGGGTACTCGCCGCGCTCGATCGCCCTGAAAAGGTCCTCGTTCGAGTAGTCGGGGTTCTCGCCGGCCAGCTTGGTCGCCTGCTCGTTGGTGAAGGTGCTGATGCCCTGGTCGGAAAGGTAGTGGAACTGGGCGTAGACGAACGAGCCGTCCTCCTTAACGAGCTTGTGGCTGTAGGAGCGAAGGTCAGGCAAAGGAAAAACGAAAAGAGCGACGAGGAAACGCACGTGTGCCCAGAGTAGCCGTGCATCTTGCGGTAGCCGTCGGGCGTGCCGCGGTCGGAGAAGAGGATCATGACCTGGTGGAACGCCTCGGGGTTCTGCGACAGGTAGTCCCAGAACATGTCGGCGTCCTTGAGGTGGGTTTGCGGGTCCCTCTTCTGGGTGTGGATAAAGTGCGGGAACTTGGCCGGGTCGCGGAGGAAGAAGACCGGGGTGTTGTTCTGGTTAAAGACGACGGGAGGCGGACGAAAGGGGTCAGTTCCGAGCAGGGTGTGCGGGAGAAGGCGCGAAGAGAACCCACGTAGACCTGGTCCCAGTTGCCCTCGTTCGTCCTAAGCTTGATCGCGAAACCACGCGGGTCACGCGCAGTGTCCGCCGAACCGCTCTCACCGCCGACGGTGGAGAAGCGGACCGAGGCGCGGACCTTGGTGCCGATCTTCTTGAAGAGGTCGGCGCAGGTCAGGTCGGTGATGTCGTGGGTGACCTGCAGGGCGAGGCGGGTCAGCAAGAGGACTGGGTAAGCCAAGGAAGGGACATGCCTCGAAGTACCCGTGAGCTCCTCCGCCCTTGGCGTGGACGACACGCTCGGGAATGCGCTCGCCTGTGAAGGGAAAAGGTCAGAACGATCGCTGGCAAAAGAGCGGACCGGAACGCACGGTCAAAGTGAGCGAGGATGTCAATGAGGTTGAAATCCTGTGGGTGCGAGTATGGGTAAGTGAAGAGAAGCGGGAGAAGAAGGACAGAGGGACGCACCTGGAGGAGGAGAGGGCCGTTGCGGCCGGCGCGCTCGGCAGCGTAGGGCGTCTCGACGGGACGGCCCTGGCTGGTGGTGAAGGTGGCAAGGTCGGGCTTGCGGAAGACTTCCTCGGTCGGCATGGCGGCAAGCTGCAGGGACATCGCGGAGGAAGGTCAGCGGAAGTCCTCGTCGTCTAGCGCAAGCCGCTGCTTCAAGGCTGGTTGTATAAGCCCCTGTGTACCCTCGCTACGTCCTGCACCGCAACCGAGACGCTCTGGGCTGCGTGCGCACGATGCCGCGAGCACCGGACGGGAGGAGGCTTCGCCGCCGCTCACGGTGGCGGAAGGGGCGGCGGATGGCTGCGTGTAGGTGGAGGCGGTCCAACGCACCTTGATGTAGGGGGTGGGGGGGTGCAGGAAGGGCGAGAAGCGGTGAGGAGGGTGGAAAGGGAGGGAAAGAGTGGCTGCCATAGCCGACCGCCCTCCCCCCTCTTCCCCGCCTTTTTCTTCCTTTTCTAACGATTGGCACCACCTCGGCCAATCTAAGGGCAGCTGTTCGCGGTGCCTCCGCTTCCACCGCTGCCGCTGCAAGGTGCGGCAAAGCTCCGTCGCCTGGCACTTGTCCTCCTTGCGCCTTCTTCTTCCTCCTCTCCCTTTTCTTCCTCTCTCGCGCACCAACCAGCTTCTACCGCTTTCCACCCAGCGAGCTGCGGCTGATCACCGACTTGTCAGCTGCTGCCCACCTCGGCTTGCTCCTCTTTCTCGGCCACAAATCGCTCTGTACAGCCCTCCTCACCGTCGCGCGGGATCCTCGCCGAATGACCTGGGCGAGGCGAGGACAGCGACGACAATGGCGAGGAGGACGACCGGCGGAAGCTCACGCCGCCGGCGACGCCGTGCGGTTGCCGTGCCGCCTTCGAACCCGGCGCAGAGCAGTTTGCCTTTTTTCCTGCTTTTCGTTGTGCCGCTAGTCGTCCTGCTTCTGGCGTCTCGTGCGCCCGGCAGTTCTCGCGCGGCGATTCCTTCGTTCCGCAGCGAGAAAGAGCGCCGAGAGCGCGCACGGGAGGAGGAGGATGGGAGGAGGAGAAGGGTGGCTTTCCTTCCCCCCTCACCGCTAGTTCGAGGAATTGCGCACGCTGAGAGCAGTCACACCATCCAGCGCACTCCCTTGAGCACCACCGCACCCCGCCCCACGTCGTCGTCGTCTTCCCTCGTCCTCCTCATCTCCTCCGGACTCGACATGGTCCTCAACCTCCCCTCGAGCTCGTCGAGCGCATCCTGCAGGTCGCACGCCCGAAACGGTCACCAGCAACACCTACGCCGACCGACAGGCCATCCTGCGAGCTCTTTGCCTCGTCTCGCCCTCCCTCCGCCGCCGCGCCGAGCCCCGCTCGCACACGATGCTCGGCGGGAGCGACTGAGCAGCACTGCAGCTCTGGCAGGTCTGCCTCTCTGGGCCAGCTGCTTGCGGCCCGACAGATCCAGCTCTTTCAGCTCGGAAGCCTCCTCCCCTCTTCGTCTCTCAGGGCCATTCCGCTAGTCGTCCTACAATGTATGAGATGCCAATCTCGTTCACTGTATGTCCAGCGCTGCCACGCACCCTTGAGCTTCCTGTGCCGTCCCTCCTTCTCGCCCGCGGTCTCCGACGCCCCGCTTCGGCGCCTCCGAGTGGTGTCCCACTTGGCCCGAGATCACTGCCGCCGCTGCCGCCGCTCCTCGTTCTTTCGCTTCCGCTTCACACCGCTTGCTACCACCGAAGATGAGCTCAACTGCCGAGACGCTGCAGACGCCGCGCGTCAAGCCCGAGGGAGACCGTCTCAAGGTTGTCGTTGTCGGGTGCGTCTCCCTGTCCCCCACCTCTACAAGGAGGACTCGCTGATCCTGCTCACTTCCGCAGCGCTGGCTTGGGTGGTCTCGCTGCTGCGATGGCAATATACTACGCTGTACGTCCTGCGCTCGGCTTGAAGGGGAGAAGGAAGCTGTGCGACTTTCTCGCGCAGGCGGAAGTGCTCACTCATTGCGGTGCGCTGACCTTTACTTCCTCGACTGCAGGGCTACGAGGTCGTCGTCTACGAGAAGATTCGCAAGTTCCTCCGCCTCGGCGACTCGCTCGGCGTCGGCGAGAATGCGCTTCGCCTCCTCACCCGCTGGGGCGTCCGCGACCGCCTCATCAAGATCGGCAACAAGAGTCCGGTCATGCACGTGTGCGTGAACACTTCGTCCCTCACGGGAAGTAGGAAAGCTGAGTGTCCTCGACTTTGTTCAGGAGGCGGTGGGACACTGGCGAAATCAGTGCGTCGCGTTCTCCCCTTCTGCACTCTTTCCCCTCTGACCCCGACTTCCTGTAGTCGCTACCCAGCGCCTGATGGACATGGCCGGATACATCGGCCATCGCGGTGACTACCGTAAGCTGCCCATCTCCCCCTTTTGTTCCCCTCCCACAGCTTACCTTTTCTTTGCCCATGCGCAGACCAAGCCTTCTTCGACCGGGTCGAGGAGCTCGGTATTCCCATCCACATGGGCACGCCCGTCCGGTCCTTCGACGAGACTGCTCCCTCCATTACTCTCGAGAACGGCGAGGTCGTTCACTGCGACATCGTCATTGGCGCCGACGGCATCAAGTCGCAGACCAGGGAGCTCGTGCTCGGCTTCGAGGACAAGCCCAAGTCGAGTGGCTGTGCGTTCTTCGAGCTACTCTCCCTTCTTGGCCTGTCAAGCGGCTGCTGACCTTATTACACACTTCGTCCCGCAGACGCATGCTACCGCGCCTACACCGAGGGAAGCCGGATCCGCACCGACCCACTTTCCAAGGTCCTGGTTCAGCGCGACACTGTACGCTCCGTCCCTCACCCATGTTTTCTCCGCGCTCCCTTTTTCTCGCCCCGTCTGTCCTTCCAAACAAGCATACTGATGCATTGCCCGACCTACAGATGAACATCTGGATCGGCAAGGGTGCGTTCAGCCTGCCGCTTCCGCCGCATCCAGCCCGTTGCTGCTCCACTTTTCGCTCCCCTTCTGCCTCTCTGCGCCCTCATCCTCTCGACTTCCTCACGAGACTGACTCGTCGCCAAACGTACAGATCTTCACATCGTACAAAACACCTGCCACGACGGCGAGGAGTTCAACTGGATCATCACTCACAAGGACGACGAGGACATTGCCGAGTCGTGGTCGCAGCCGGGCAAGGTCGAGGACGCCGTCGCGCTCGTCGAGGAGTGGGACCCCACCATTGTCAATGCTATGCGCCTGACGCCCAGCTGCCTCGACTGGAAGGTGCGCTCGCTCTCACGTCGCATTCCAACCTTGGCTCTTCCGACCTTGCCTCCGCCTCTTCCTCTACTTCCGTACCGAGGCTCTACGCCAATGCCTTTTCCATGCTGATCCATTGACTGACCTTTCCTTCGCTCCCCAATAGATCGTCTACCGCGAACCGCTTCCGACCTGGATCTCCAAGTCCGGTCCGTCTCGCACCTCTAGCCCCGTTCTTCCGCATCTCGCGCGAAGATCACGCTGACTGAGCTTCTCGTCCGGCTCGTATTCCTCTCACAGGCAAGATCGTCTTGCTCGGCGACTCGGGTTTGTCTTCTTCATCTTTCTTCCCCTTCATCCTTCCTTCCTGACCGACTTTTCCCTCGAATTCAGCCCATCCTCACCTGCCTACTTCCGCTCAAGGCGCCTCTCAAGCCGTCGAAGACGCCGCCACCCTCGCCATCTGCCTCGAGCTCGCGACCGCTAACGGCCACCGCGAAAACATCCGCCTCGCCTCGCTTGTCTACGAGCGCTTGCGGTACGCGCGCGTGCTCAAGACGCAGAAGACGGGCGAGGACACGAGGCGGAGGTGGCACAACGCCCTGAGGGATCTTGATGCCGGCAAGGAGGTCGACCCGGAAAGCGTTAAGATGCAGTGCGTCTCTTGCTTGTCTTTCTCCTTTCTGTTCTTCCGTACTCATCGATCTTCTCTCTCATAGGAACGAGTGGATCTACGCCCTCGACGCCGAAGCCGACACGCACGCCCGCTTCCCCTCGACCCTCGCCCAGATCCAGTCCGAACTCGCGACCAACAACGACGCGCCGCTCCTCCCGATGTCGCTCCTCGGCGACGACAAATTCGACATCCCGCAGATCACGGACGAGCGCCGCCGGGAGATTGCGAGGATCGCGGACGAGTGGATGGAGGAGTGGGAGAGCAAGGGCGAGAAGATCTACCGCGGGAGGCCGAGGGTTGCGGCGCAGGGCGGAGCGGCGGTCGGTGGCTCGGACGAGTCGCCCGTGAAGGAAGCACTGCTGGGTGTGGCGGTTGGAGCTTGAGTAGCCACATTGTTCTCTTCTTCCTCCCCTTTATTGGTCAATCTCATCGGGTTTCGATGACAGATCGTTGCAGCACTCTGCGCTAGCGTTCTTGAGCAGCTTCCGCTTTCGCCGTTACGAGAGCGGGGAGAGGGCGAATCGGAGAAAGGATGTAAAGCGTTGCAAGCAGGCCCATCGCCTCGATCCGACCTCGACAAGCCCTTATCCACTCAAGCGGGTACGCCCGACGGCGATCACGCATCTCCCGCTGTCCTACGAACGCGCTCCTCGTTCGCCCACTGGAGGTACTCGACCGAGACGACCGGGTTCACATCCTGGTCAACGGGCTCGTACCAGATGATGGCGACACTCCCACGCTCGCACGCCTCGACGAACGCCTTGGCGGCCTCTTGAAGGTCGGATTTTGGCGCAAGCTGGTCCGGCGAGAGGAAGAGAGGGACTTGGACAGAGCGAGCGGCGGGGGTTTGCTCGAGGCAGGCGAGATGACCGGTGTAGACGGCTGCTTCGGGCTGTGCGGTGTACGAGAAGCGCAGATATGTGGCGGGAATCGCGGGCTGGGGCGGTTCGTAATGTCCGTCGTCGGCTCGAAGGCTGGACAGCGAGATGCTGGCAGCGGGCGCGTTGCGGGATGGGAACGGGCTTCCCGGATGTTCGGCGGAGGTGATGGTGCAGAACTGCAGGGTACCAGCGCGAGCCTCCAAAGCAGGTTCGAGGATGGCGTAGTGGGTCAAGTTGCTGGGGCTTTTCCTGAACATCTTCTGATCATGCAGGCCAAGCGCCCGCAGCGACGGAAACCGTGAAAGAGTGAAGAAGTTGTACGCCTCTGAGACCAGAGCGAAGAAGGTCACGGCGAACAGGGAGAGGCTGACGAGATTGGGAAAGTCGGGCAGCTTGCTCAGCAGACCGTGGCCGCGACTTAGGAGAAGATGCTTGAGGTCTGTGGCTATTGTGAGCGGCCATTCACTGAATGCTGAGAGACACTGACGTACTCTGCAATTCAGCAAGTCGCCAAAGGTCGATGGACTGGCAGCGAACGATGCGCAGGTCTTCGACGGAAGGGCAGACTCGGAGAATTTGGTCCTGATCTACCCACTCCATAGGAAACAGGAGCGAGTGCTTGATGAGTAGCTTCTTGACCGATTCGCCGAGAGCGCGCCCACCCTGCCTCCTTTCGAGGAGTTCGACGGCTTGTTCACCTTCCGCCTCGAAGACCTCGGGGAGCATCGGCTGAGCGAGGGCGCAAAACCGCTTGTCGACGAGACAGAGATCTTTGAGGGTACTCCTGCGGTCCTTGTACGCCTTGTCGCTCCAGTTGCCGCCGAGGTCGAGCGGGGCGGCGAAGCGGAAGATGGGGAGGAGCAGTTCGGGAGGAAGATGAGGAGGCATCGTGGGAGTGGGTGGAGTGGCTGAAGGTAGACGATGAGGGGTGCTTGAGCGGTTGCACGAGCGTATTCGAGCAGCGAGAGTGCGAGCGGAGCAGAGGAAGGTGGTCAAGGGAGGACGAGCCGGCGGGTTCGCGTCGTCCAGCTCTGCTCAGTCTGCCTGCTTGCCTCTAGCTCACCGTACACCCCCAAGCACATCGGTACACGCCCACCTGCCCGCGTCTCCCGCCGCCCCATGTCGTCGTCGTCTTCCCCGTCCCGAACACCGTCGCCCTCCGCCCACTTCGACTACAACGATGCAGGGTGAGCCTGCTCCCACTTGTCCTGCTCTCACACCGTACTGACAGCCTCAATCCCACCCCTCGCTCAACCCGGAACCGCCGTTGCCATCGCTCGTCCTTCAACCCCCTCATCACCTCGTCCGACCTCGCCGAATCAACCCTACCAGGTCGCCACTCAGCAGCCCGCACTACCTCTCCCGAGAGGAGCTCATGCGAGGTGTAGCCAACCGCTTCCTGTTCTCCCATTTCTACATCTTCCTCTGTGCGTCTCTTCCCCTCGTTCCCGTCCGGCACCACTCACGCTCTCGTCACTGTAGATCTCGGCATGGCTTTCCTCTCGTGCGTCTACTTCACCAACATGGTCTTCGTCCCGTCTGACCGGCTCTTCCTGCAGTCTCACCACCGTCTTCCTTTCCCTCACGAGCGACTGCCCGACTTTCACCTTCTACGTCCTCGAGGTCATCGTCAACACGGCCATGATCGTCGAGGTCGTCATCCGCGTGCTGGCATTCGGCAAGGTGCGTTCTTCCCTTCACAAGCCTCTCGTCGACGGGTACTAAAGAGACCCTTTCTTCCTTTCTGGCAGCAATTCTGGCACTCGTGCGTCTCTTCCTACTTTGTCGACACCTGCTTCCCCGCTGGATGCCTCGCCGCTCTGCGGATCGAACTGACCACGCTCCCCTGGTCAGCTACTGGAACGCCCTCGACCTCGCCATCACCTGTTTCTGCGCGGTCACGCTCGTCGTCATCTTCTTCAGCGGGTGCAGCGCCAAGGGCGAGGAGGTCTTCGACACTTTCCTCCTCGTCGTGCGCAATCTCTTCCAGTTCGGCCGTCTGGCGCTCGTCCTCCGCAAGTAAGCTGCCCTGTCGCGCTCCTTGCACCCCTGCTTCGCCCTCCGTTCGTACCCTATGTTAACCTTACTCGCCCCCGCAGATCCGGCAAGAACGTCTTCGCCCGGCCCGCCCCGATCGACCTCTCCGCCGCGCGCGCCTACTCGCTCGACCTCGACCTCGACGACGAGGAAGCGCTCGCGACCGAGCGGCGCGCGATGGGCGGCGACCTCGAGGCGCAGCGGAAGCAGGCGCACCGGTCGGGCGCGCGGGGCGAGGACGGCAGGCCGTTCTTGCTCGACGATGAGGATGAGGAGGATTAGGCGAAAACGGATAGGGAGGTAGGGTGAGGTTGTACTACTCGTCGTGCCTCTCGCTTGCTCTCGCTTCCGGACTGGCGGGAGACACAGCTTCTCTCGGCTGGCTTGCGCTTCTGTCTCGTCTCGCTCGACCTGAGCGAGGGTAGACTAAGCATAAAGACCCCCTTGCAGTTACACCTTGCCCGTCAAGCTCGTCGCAATCACCCCCGCCAACCCTCCCAGCGCCACCATCGCCGCCAAACACTTCCCGCACCTCTTCGCCCACACCTTTTCCTCCTCCCTCCAGATCATCAAGCTCTCCTCCACCGTCGGCGGCAGCCTCGCCGCCGGATGACCCGACCAAGCACTCGCCTCGCGCATGGCGAGCGCACGCGGGAGCGACATCTGCGCCTCGAGGCCGCCGCTGGCCGACGCGGAGACGGAGGCCTCGACGGCGGCGGGCTTTTCTTGCCGGAGTGCGGCGAAGATCTCGCTCCTCCAGAGTCGAGCAAAGCCGACGAGCCAGAGGGGGAAGAGGAGGAAGCCCCACCAGAAGCAGCGCTCGCTGCTGGTGTGGGGCGTCTCCTGGTAAGAAGGGGGAGGGAGCGGTGCGGAGGGGGACGCGAGGTCGTCGGCGGTGGGGAGGGCCGGGAAGGTCGAGGTGACGGGTGTGAGGGAGGTGAAGGCGAAGAAGGACAGCGGACTGACGGTGTTCGGAGGAGGAGGAGGCGGGGCGGAGTAAGGTGGTGGGGGGAACTGGTACGTCGCATCCGCTCCTCCGGCCTGACCGTTCGCGAGGGGTATGATGAGCGAGGCGGGGAGCGGGGGAAGGGGATGCTCTCTCGGGCGCGGCGAGGAGGTGACACCGGCGAAGGGTTCGACGGTGGAGGTTTGAAGGGGGACGTCGAGGCTGTTCGAGCCGGGTGTTGCGGCGCACGATGTGGTCGTCGTCTCGATGGTGACGGAGACGGAGGATGCAGCAGACCCGCGGCGCTGCGAGGCGATGTCCAACGAGGAGGGGAACGGCATCTTCGGGAGGATCTGGAGGAAACGGGAAGCAGCGGTGGAGAGGAAGGCGAAGCAGGAGACAGCGGGTTTTCTGCCCGCATGACGAGCAAACGAAGCGTCGCTGAAGAGGGGAAAGAAGGATGAGGGAAAGAAGGAGGAGGTGAGCAGGACGAGATGGTGAAGGAAGAGGAAGAGGGGCTCGAGCGTCTTTGTCCTCGAGCGACTCGCCATCTTTTCGCTTTTCTCATACTGACCACCTTCTAAACAGCCGACAGGATATGCCGGCGGCGTAGACGAGCGAGCGGGGCAAGTCGTCGCCCCTCACCGTCGACGACCGGCTTTCTTCGCCGTGCGAACGGCCTGTCCTCGCCCTTACGCCATACGCCCGCTCGCAGATCAAGCTCTCTAGGATCCCACGCTACGCTCAGCGCGAGTTGGAGCACGACCGGGCCGCACCACGCTACCTCGACGCCTCCCGCACGACGTCCTTTCGCCTTTCCTCGCCGGCCTCGCACCGACCTTGCTGCCCTTGTCCAGCTCACCGGGAACGGCACGTCTCGTCGCTCATGAGCGGAGTGCGTAGCTGATTGCCAGGGCGCTAAGACGGGCCAGATTACCGCCCTCCTTCGCCGACGGATCTGGAGCCATTTTCTTCTCCGGAGAAGGAAGGCGTCCCCCGTCACCGCCCTTCTCTTCGTCGGGACCTCGACGTTCTTCTCACCCGCGCAAACCTCGCAGAGACGTCGAGATCGCTTCCTTTTCGGCCACGCAGCTCGCTTCACTCGACCGCCCTCGACCGCCACCACCTCTCTTCCTCCCATCCTACCGCTCCATCCCGCTGCTTCTCTACGTCGCTGGTCGACCTCGTTCACTTCTGTACATCAACCTTATCGCATCGACGAGCAGCAGCATGCTTGGAGCCGCGCTCCTTCTCCCGCTCCTGGCGAGCCTGGCGCCGGTCTCGCGCGCCCACATCTCTCCCTGGCACCCTTCCATGTACGTCTCCCTCGATGTCCTCGTCCTTGTGCAGTATGGCTGATTACAGCGCTCCTGCAGGTACGGCGTTGGAGAGTATTTTTCCGTGCGTTATCATCCTGCGCCTTTTCTTCGACCTCCTACTTCTCGACTTTACTTCCTCTCCGCCCTCACGACATCCACCTACACCCTCCGTCTACGCTGTGTGGCGGGTTGTAGGGGGCGCATGTTTATCGGCGGAACGCCTGAAGGGTGGAACTGACATTCTCTTGTCGCCGCGACCCTCTTCCCTCTCCCTCCCGTGCAGTTCGACGCAGGAGATCCCTTCGCACCTCTCGGGCCTGGATGGATGAACCAGGACGACTGGTGGTTCCGTGGACCGGCCGCCAGGGCTTTGAGTCCGAAGAAACGCACCATCACGACGGGCGTTCTTGACATTCCGGCAGGCGGCCAGGTCATGCTCGAGATGTCGTGTCACGTCGCCTGGACGAGCTACGGCTGGGCGACAACCGTGCCGGGCTCTGTTCTCGATGCGTGCGTTCCATATCGCGCTTTTCCTCGCTTTTCCTCCTCAGACTGACGGCTTTTTCTCTGCAGCTGCCCTGGTAACGCCGGCGCTCTGCACTCTGGCGATCCCAACGCGGACGACATCGACCCGTCGCTCCTCTCTGGCTGCGCGCTCGCCATCGCCGACAAGAGCAACATCGAGGACGTCGGCTGGGACGACTTGACCATCTTCTCGGTCCAGCACGACTGCGTCAAGCAGAGGGAAACCTACTTCGATGTACCGGCCAACATGCCGGCTTGCACGGGCGAGAACTGCATCTGCGCCTGGTTCTGGCTTGCGAACAACGGGACGGCCAACTTCTACATGGTGCGCTCTTCTCCTCCGTCTGATTCTCTCGCGTTCTTGTGCTGAACTCGGCCCTCTCACAGACCGGCTTCGACTGCAACGTCTCCGGCTCGAAGCCGAACGCGCCCAAGATCGCCCCGCCGCAAGATCCTCAGTGGTGCGAGTACGACAGCTCGCTCTGCGTCTCCGGGGCCAAGCGTCCTCTCTACGCCTACGACGCGCCGTCGAACGTGCCGTACCCGCCCGACTTCAACAACCACCGCCCAGGCTACCACGCCTCGTGGTCATTCCAGAATGGAGCGCAGAACGACATCTGTACGTTGTTCCCTCCTAGCGCCTGCCGAGCTCTCTCGCTGAATATTCGCTTCGTCAGTCGTTACCACTCCCGTCAACAAGACCTCGTCATCCGCGGCGGCATCCTCCACGTCGGCCTCGGCCTCGTCTGCAATCGTTTCGTCGTCCGTTCCGGCGTCGACGACTGCGGCTCCCTCGACCAGCAAGGCGAGTATGTTGAGCACGACGTCGGCTGCTCAGACCACGACGTCGGCGAGCAAGACCGTGGTTTCCTCCTCTTCCTCCTCAACCTCATCTACCTCCTCTTCCTCCTCCACGAGCAAGACGACGACGACGACGACGACGACGACGACGACGACGACCGCCGCTCGCACTACTACCACCGTCGCTCCGTCTTCGAGTTCGTCCGCCGCGCCTCTCCTCTCGGTCGGCATCAACCTCGGCGGCAAGACCTCCTCGACGACCTCGTCCGCCCTGGCCACCTCCTCCACGCCGGTCAACCTTGCACTGAAGGCTACGGCGACCGCCTCGTCGCAGCGCTCGAACCAGCTCGCGTCCGGCGCGATCGACGGCATCATCGGCGGCCAGATGCAGGACGGTTCCGGTGTTCCCGGTCAGGAGTGGGCGACGAACAACGGCAAGACCGGCAGCTGGTTGCTCCTGACGTGGCCTTCTGCCGTTACCTTCAACCAGATTGTCCTCTACGTGCGTTTTCTCCCCGTTCTCCTGCGCTTGCTCACTTCTGACCACGTGTCTGACCTGCAGGACCGCCCCAACGTTTACGACCAGATGACCGGAGGTGTCATCACCTTCGACTCTGGCGCCAGCATCGCTGTCGGGACGCTCGACAACGGCGGCAAGATCGGCACGACGCTCAACCTCGCCTCTCCCGTCACGACCAAGACGCTCAAGCTCAACATCACTGACGTCTCGCGTTACACGGGCAATGCGGGCCTGTCCGAGATCCAGATCTTCCTCGGCGACTCGAGCAAGTTCACCTCGACTGTCGCTCTCAGCTCTCCGTCGACCGCATCAAGCACGGCTGTCGCGACATCGACGACCTCCAGCAAGGCGGTGACCACTCCGAGCGCTGCCGCGTCTACCACGACCACTTCGAAGGCGTGAGTTGCCTCTCGAGGCTTCTCGCCTTTTTCCTATTTCTTCCTCCCACTGACTCGCTCCCTTCCCCTGCAGTACCACCACGACTTCCTCCATCGGCATTGCTTCGACCGGCGGTAACGTTAGAGCCGCCGTCACCTCCACCGCCGCGGCGGTTGCTCCCACCAACCTTGCTCTCCAAGCCTCGGCCTCGGCTTCTTCGGAGCGCTACAACCAGCTGGCCGCCGGCGCTATCGACGGCAACATCGGCGGTCAGATGCAGGACAACTCGGGCGTGCCCGGGCAGGAGTGGGCGACGGACAACGGAAAGACGGGTAGCTGGCTTCTGTTGACCTGGCCGTCCGAGGTGTCGTTCAACCAGGTCGTTCTCTACGTGCGTTTCGTTTCTTCTTATTTACACTTTTTCAGACTTGCTGACCTCCTTGCTCCCTTACAGGACCGCCCGAACGTCTACGACAACGTTGTCGCCGGGAACCTCACCTTCGACTCGGGCCTGGGCGTCTCTTTCGGCCAGCTCGACAACGACGGCAAGATCGCCACCTACGTCAACCTCTCGTCGACGGTCACGACCAAGACGCTCAAGCTGTACATCACCGAGGTCTCCCGCCAGACCGGCAACGCCGGCCTGTCCGAGATCGAGGTCTACCTTGCCGACGCGAGCGAGTTCCCCTCCTCGACCAAGGTCACCCCGACCGCTCCCGCTGGCTCGGCGCAGCGCCTCCGCGCTCGCCACGCCCGCGACTTCACCGGTTCGCGCTCGGCGCCGCCGGCGACGACCGAGGAGGCCGCCGCCGAGCCGACCTCGCCGTTGAGCCCGCCGGTCGCGGACAACCTCACGGTTGCCGAGGCCGCGGACTCGGTCGCGCAAAAGGCAATGGCGGCGCCGATTGACCTCGCGGCTGACAACCTCTTCGACCTTTCCGATGCCCCCTAGATTTCCCTGCGTCATTCCTACCACTCTCTATATCCGTACTGTAGCTCTCGCTCATCCATTGCGCATATGTAGCCCTCGCACGCCCTTGTAGCCCTAGTCTCTTCTCCTATCCATGCACCGCAGGCCT